>RJWH01004764.1:0-87470 GCA_004363575.1 Solenodon paradoxus | reverse complement strand
TCCTGTTTCACATCTCAAAGTACATGCTGGCTTTACATAGCTGAGAAAGCATCTGAGAAAGTTAAATATAATTTAGTTTCTGGTTAGTGAATTACATTCCCTAGGAATCTCTTAAGAGAATACAGGAAAGAGAAAAAGAGCAAAATGCAAACACTCAGAGGAGGGGGGTTATATTTACAGTGAAATTTTATCTTCCAGTAGCAGCCTTCTTTAGGAACTCTAGCCATCGGGAAGGACCTTTGTCCAACAGTTCAAGCTTTTATCCAGCAAATGCAACGCCTTTGCTTCTGTTATGTAGATGAAAGTAAGGTTCTCCTGGGGTCACTCAGCAGGAACTTGACATTTGGGGAATGTGATTGATGAGTTCTGACCGCCCACAGAGGAGCCCCAGGGTGAGGGAGGACTCCAGATGCCAAATAGCCTAGGGACTTTCCAAACCAAACATCTGCAATGAAAAGCAGAACCTGTGCACTGTGCCAGATCTAGCAGGACACACCACCCAGTGGTTTTCTTGAGAATGTCTCCCAGACAGATTTTCCACCATTAAAGCAACCCCATGTAATTCCAGTGTTGTAGAAGACTCCTGTTAAAACACCCTAGAGGGAAGGGATCATACAGATTGTGCAAATTTCTCAGCTTGCCTGTCACCTTTTAGAAAGCCAAGTCCCAAGGGTGTGCGTTGTAGGAATCCAGGCAGATCAAGAGGTTGGTTGTCAACTCAAATGAGTAGAATGGATGAGGTACCACTTCAGGGAATCATGAGGGCTCAGGGCTCCTGGGTGGTGAGGCAGGGCTTTGGGGGCAAGTGTTCATGAGGAAAAAGATATTCTAAAGAAGAGGAAAGCATAATGGGAGAAATTATTTTTCTTATTTTAAATGAATTTGACTTTTAAATTTTATGTATTTGTTTCATTGATTTACAATACAATGTAAGAATTAATTGGGTATGTTCACTCTTTTCTTTTAAAGGAAAGGTGAAGGCAGGAATGAATAGGTGAATAGGTAGACAGACAGGGAGAGAGAGGCAGAGGAGTACTTTATTTAGTTGTTCACATTGGTTGTTCCCCTGGTCCTGGCCTTGAACCAGGGTCCTTGGGATGTATGTGGGACTACTCCCAGGGTGTACTAGACTGCTAGGCCACAAGGGAGCATGGGGGAGATTCTTAAATTGCCTTGCCTACTTCACACATTTCTACAGGACTGGCCAATACCTCAGAGTCATTGTCAAATTCATCATCTTTGTCTCTCTTCCCTATAGAAAAAATGTTAATTGCATTAGTTATTTTATATTATCAATGAATAGTTTATAGTTTCTTGAGAATTCCCCAGTTCTCTCAAACCTTTAGTTAATGAAGGCTAGACAGAAGGTTTGGCTCATCACTAGTAAAGTGGTAAGTCCTGTATACTAGCTAAGAAAAGATAGCACAGGTTTTCATTTGTGCTTGGGTTTTCACAGATTCCTTCTCAGTTAGGCCTCATAGAAATGTGTGAAATGGGTTTATGTCCTAGTTTCAAAATTACTATCATAACCTTGAATGATAGAGATATAAGTTCAAATGTCATGGTTTGGATGCTGCACTTTATTTTATAAAACCCAAAGTAAAACAGCATTAAGTGAGAACAGAAATGAGGGCTTATCTACACTAAAATCCATCTACACTTTTATTTATAGAGCCTCAAACTAGAAACAAACCGATGTTCATCAAAAAGTAAATTGTGACATCATAAAATGGGAAATGATATATCAATGAAAAAGTGTAAACTACTGGTACAATGCAACAATGCTGAGGGACTCTGGAGTTCAGTGGTGCACCTCTCAAGAAAGAATTCTTGAGCGTTAGAGTGCAGTTCATTAGAGAAAATGGAAGAGAAAAAAGGTAAAAGCAGGAGATAGTCTCCTGGGAAGGGAGGGCTGCACTGCAGTCTGGGGGTTGATTTGTGAGGGGGCTTCTGGGTGGACCCCCTTTCCAGTGTCTGTGAAGTAGCCTCTGGCATTCTGGTGGTCCCAGCAACTTGTTGTTTTGGGAAAGCATTAGACTGATGAAAGGATTGCAGAAAACTTTTCAGAGGGTTGACAAGATCAGCTTCTGCATGTTGTGTTCAGGACCTGGTCTGTCCCAGTCGGGTGTGGCTCAGCCATTCCAAGGTCCTGCATGTCCTTTATTGGACTGGAAAGTCTTGGTCTAAAAAGGAACCCCAGAGAATGCTGCTTTGGGCCCTGCATTCCCCTACAACATGGATGAATTCCACAGACATCAGATTGAATAAAATAAATCAGATATAAAATAGTGCACACTATCTGGATCCATATATGTTGCTCCAAAATAGACAAAATTTATCTATGGTGATAGAAAAGTCAGGGTGTGACACTTGCTGGGTCTTGGTATTCAGTGGTTATACTTGGTGAGGGTCTACTGACTGAGAGGAACACAAAGGAATCTCTATTGTTGAACAAGTTCTCTCTGGATCTAGGTAGAGATAAGCCAGGTATATAAATGTGTAAAAATTCACTGAGTTGTACATGCAAAATGTGTTCACTTTGCTGTATGTTAGTTATAGCTCAATTAGAAAAGAACTTTGTATGAGAGGCATCCACCTCTCCTATGTTATAGGATTCAGAATGGGTAAGAGTCAAGTCTGTAGGTATAGAAATAAAGCAAAGTATGTGATAAGATGACCCCTTGAAAAAAGGCTAAACATTTGCTAGGGGTGAGAAATGAGTTAATTATGGGTTGAATGAGTGATCTTGACTGCTTATTATAGCATAGATGAGGCCTAGCCGCCACACACTGGACTTCACTAGGATTTTTCTTTCGTCAATTAATAGCTTAGACTGTCCACTTTTATTTTAAAGTTCTTAAAAATAAAGGATGGTATGTTACATAGTAAAGGAAATAAATTACAAGTTTTATATTATATCTAAGATTTTTATATAAAGTGTATATATAAGTGTAAATATACATATGGAACAAGTTACGGTCAAGTGAACATTTGATGGTGAACATCTTTTTATGTGATTATTAGCCATTTGAATATTTTCTCAGATGAACTGTCTACTCCAGTCTTGTCTATTTGTTATTTGAATATTTGTCTTGCTATTATTGAATTGTAAGAACCCTGTATGTGCTCGTTATTAGGCTGGCCCAGAAGGACAAAATGGCGGCCCAGAAGGACAAAATGGCGGCCCAGAAGGACAAAATGGAGGCTGTACCTGGGAAAAAGGCGGCTGACGAAACCACACCTGGAATCACAGGACCAATCCCCAACCGCCGCACATGAAGCCCGCTAAAATTTTTGCTTAAAGAGCGCACTTCCCTTTGCTCGGCGCGACTTCCCCGTCCCCGTTCTGCGGACTGGAGAACCTCGCCCGGGTGCACAAACCGCAGTAAAGCCCTGGCTATTCGACTCTTTGTCTGATTGGCATTCTTTCCTCGCGGAGCCCAGAGGAAAAACCTTTCATTTGGTGCTGGAAACCTGGGAGGAGTTGTCTGCTGAGGACCGCTCCTCTCCCCGCTCCCCGAGGAGGCCTCGTGGCCACCCCTCCAGTCCGGACTATGAATCAGGGTAAGTGTCATCACCCCAAGTTTCTGGTCCCCAACTGAAATCCGGGCCCCTGGGTAGTGATACCGAGAGACTGCTCTCACGACAAATCACAGAGCAGCGTCAGGGTGACCCTCTCGGAGAGGCTGCTCTCCTCTGTAACCAGGATCTGAGCATCAGAGGAGACGTCCCTGCACTCAGACTCCCATTTTTCTGACCAGCTCAACAGATTGGGTTGAGGGACGCTAATTCTCTATCTGTTGTTCCTTGGGGACCAAAAATGGGAGGGCAAGAATCCAAACTCGATCCCAGCCTTAGGCGAAAGCAGCTGATTTTTCTGTCTATTACGGCCAGGCCGTTATATCAGCCCAACACTTTCGAATTCACTACCCTAATGGACTTAGACAATTTCTGCAGACTGGGAAATAGTCTGAGGTTCCCCATGTCCAGGGCTTCTGAGCTTTGTGCTCCCGTCCAGACCACTGCGCTCAGTGCTCCACTGCCCAGGTTCTCCTTGCCCGTGGCAGTTCGGAGCCTGGCGGACCTTCTGAACCCTCTGCTCCGGAACTTCCTTCCTCCTTCTCTGACTCCTCTGAAGATCTCGCCTCTTCTCTTCCTCCTCCCTCCCCCTATCAGCCCCAGCCAAGCCCTCCTACTCCTGATGAAAGTCTTTCCTCCCCAATCAGCTCTCACACTTGCTCCCGCCGAAGTTCAAACCCCGCTGACTCCCGTGCTCCTTCTCTGCCAACCCAATTAACTTTATTAAGGAATTTCAATACCTAGTACAAGCCTATGATTTAACCTGGCATGACCTGCATATTATCCTAACCTCCACTATGACTCCTGACGAACATGACCGTGTTCAAACCACCGCCAGGACTTACCCCGACCAAACGCATGCCACCAACCCCCTCATGCCCGTGGGAGCTGAGACTATTCTGGAGGCGGAGCCAAACTAGGACTGTCAGGTAGGACAGGCAGGCGGAAGGCGCCGTGACCAGATAGTCGAATGTCTCATAGCGGGATTGAACCAGTCAGCCCAAAAGGCAGTCAATTATAACAAACTCAGGGAAGTGACCTAGCGACCTGGAGAAAACCCAGCTTTGTTCCTCAGCAGGCTAACAGAGGCCATGTTACTCCATACCCGGTTAGATCCAACATCTAATGCTGGGAGACTGTTTTGGCTACTCACTTTATCTCTCAGTCAGCCCCAGACATCCGGAAAAAAACTGAAAAAGGCCGAGGATGGTCCCCAAATCCCCATCCGAGATCTGGTGAATACGGCACTTAAGGTTTTCAATAATCGGGAAGCAGAGGCTGAAGCCGCCCGCCAGGCACGCCTACAGCAAAAGGTGGCCCTGCAGACCCAGGCTATGCTGGCGGCCCTGCGGCCAGTGGCAACGGGGGCAAAGCCTAAATCCGGGCCAAAGAACACCCTGCCGGGGGCCTGTTTCAAATGTGGCAAGGAGGGACACTGGGCCTGCCAGTGTCCCCAACCCCGACCGCCCACCAAGCCTTGCCCAGACTGCTGGCAGCTTGGCCACTTTAAGGATGCTTGTCCCCTTAAGAGCTCGTCCTCAGCGCCTCCACGCGGAGAATTAGCTCAAGGCGTGAACTTGCCTCTGGCCACACTGGAGCTTCTTGGGCTCCTGGATGACTGAGGCGGCCCAGACTTGAAGACCCCCATCACCCTCGCCGAGCCCAGGGTAACATTGCAGGTAGCGGGTAAGTCCATCTCTTTTCTCATGGACACGGGGCCTACCTACTCTGTTTTACCGTCTTTTTCTGGACCCCTAGTTCCTTCCCAGATCTCGGTCATGGGGGGTAGATGGGACTCCATCTTGCCCCCGGCAGACCCCTCCACTTAACTATAGCCTGGATGGGTTTCCCTTCTCCCATTCCTTACTTGTCATCATCTCACCACCAGAGTGGTTGATGTAAATCCCTTGGGGGCATGAATAGCACCCACCCTGTGCCTTTCTGCAGGGGCTTGGGAATCTTCTTTCCTTAAATTAAAGAAAAAATTTAAAGTAAAAAGTGCCTTGGCTAAAAAAAGTGCCTTGGTTCTCCTGTGGAGAACTTCCCTTTCCTATTCCCCCTTTTTTGTTTTTTTTAATTACTGTTTCAGAGTCTGATTAGCCTGTTCAACAATGGCTTGGCCTTGAGGTTTATAGGGAATTCCAGTAACATGTCAGATGCTATACTGGCTTAAAAATAAATAAATAAATAAAAATAGTGAATGCCTGTGAAGTATATGCAGGGGCATTATCCGTTTTCAGTTGTTTTGGGAGGCCCATGATGGCATAGCATTATAAAAGGTGGGTTTTCACATGTCTCATGGTCTCCCCTGTGGCGGCAGCAGCCCACAGGAAACCAGAGAAGGTATCTATAGTAACGTGCACTGCCCCTAGGCGGCCAAATTGTGGAATGTGTGTGACAGCCATTTGCCAGAGATCATTGGAGGTTGGGCCTCGGAGGTTTACTCCAGGGGAGCAGGAAGGAGAGACGCAAGGCCCACAATGGACACATTGGTGAACTATATTGCTTGCTTGTGCCTTAGAAAGGTGGAATTTCTGTTGTAAACTTTTACTATTACAACGAGTAAGGCTGTGCCAATCAGTAGCTGATGAGATGGTCCCAATGAGCATCCGGTGGATGTGTGCATTCCCTGCAGTGAGAGAACCTGGGAGATTAGTATGAGATCGAATATGAATAATAGCACAGGGATGGGTATGCTGGCGGATAAGTGTTTAGAGCTGTAAAAATAGAATTGCGAGTTCATCTGTTTCTGTTCTAATAAAAGTAGTCTCAATGCTTCTAACAGCATTAACTATATATTGAGAATCTGAGACAATATTTACAGGTTGAGGGACATCTTCAAGAACTCCCATGACGGCAGCTAGCTCAACTCGCTGCACAGATGAAAGTCCTGTATCCCAAACGTTAGTTGTAGCACCCCAATAAGCTGCATTGCCATTGCTGCTACCATCTGTGAAATAAGTTTGAGCCAATGGCAGTGGCTGATGGGATACTTTTTTAGGTAAAATCCAATTAGTTTTAAAAATTGAAAAAGTTTGTTTGGAGGGTAATGATTATCAAAGATTCCTATATAATCAGCAACAGCTGCTTGCCAATCCAGGCAATTCTGGAAAGCCTCTTTAATTTGTAATTTAGTTAGTGGCAGAATGATTTTCTCTGAGTCAGAGGCTATAAGCTGACGCAAACTTTGCCGATCATAAAACACCACAAGACTGAGCTTTTCAAGATAAGTTTGCAATTTTTTTTTGTTTGCTGGTTAGGTAAGAATACCCATTCAATAATTTTTTTCCTTTTGAGTTAGCACTTCTGTAGGAGAGTGAATAGTGGGAAACACTAATAATTGACGGAGCGCAGGGTCAACTCGATGGAGCTGGGCCTGTTGAACATGCTGCTCAATGAGGTCTAGTTCACGTTTTGCTGCTGGAGTTCGATTGCTACATAAGCTCCCCATTGCTGTAAAAGATCTCTTCTCCATAGATTGACAGCTATGTTGGTGATATAGGGCTGAAGAGTTCTCATTTGCCCATCAAGTTCTTGCAGGAACAGTGCTGCTTCTACGTAAACGAAAGCGGCCTGGTAGAGGAAAACGGCAACACTCTCCAAAATCTTAAAGACAAGTTGAAAAAGGGCTATACCTCTCCAGAAATGGGGACCCCATGGTGGCGTTTCCTGATTTTTACCACTTTGGCCCCAATGGTTGGGCCAGTTTTGATAATCTGTGTATTACAAATGCTTGGCCCATGCTTTCTGAGATTCCTCCAGGACAGAATCCACAAAGCCTCCCAGGTTATCTTCAACCAGATGCTGCTCCAGACCAGAGCCTACTCTCCTGTCCAGACTGGGCCAGACAACACCAACCTCTGACCCCCTCCCCTCTATGCCCCCCGTCAGCAAAGGAAGCAGTCAGATCGATCACTGTGCCCCTTATCCTATCAAAGAGGTTAGAATGTTAGGCTGGCCCAGAAGGACAAAATGGTGGCCATACCCGGGTAAAAGGCGGCTGACGAAACCACACCTGGAATCACAGGACCAATCCCCAACCGCCGCACATGAAGCCTGCGAAAGTTTTTTGCTTAAAGAGCACACTTCCCTTTGCTCGGTACGACTTCCCCGGCCCCCGTTCTGTGGACCGGAGAACCTCGCCCGGGTGCGCAAACCGCAATACAGCCCTGGCTATTCGACTTTTTGTCTGACTGGCATTCTTTCCTCGCGGAGCCCAGAGAAAAAACCTTTCACTCATCTTTTCAACAAATGACTTTGGGATACAAAGAATATACAAAAGAATGAAACTAGCTCATCTTCTCATACTATATATAAAAATTAATTCAAAGCAGATTAAAGATGTAAGCTGGAAAACCATAAAATGCAAAGAAGAAAACATAGTCAATATGTTCCCTGACATTGGCGTTAGAGTTGTCTTTGGGGACTTGAGCAGCAAGGGAAACAAAAACAAACAAAACCCAAATGAGACTGTATCAAGCTAAAAAGCTTCTGCACAGCAGAGGAAACTATCATCAGAGCAAAAAGACATCCTACAGTGTGGAGAAGAAATTTGCACATCATACAACAACAAAGGGTTAATATCCAAGGTATGTAAAGAACTCATACAACTCAACAACAACAAAACAAACCAATAAAAAATGGGCAAATCTGCACAGAAATTTCTCCAAAGATGACATCCAGATGGCCAACAGGCTCATGAGAAAAATGCTCATCATTTATTATTAGGAAAATGCAAAGCAAAATCACAATGATATCACCTTATACCTGCATGAATGGCGTTCATCAAAAAGACTAAAAGCAACATATATGGTGAGGGTGTAGAGAAAAAAGGAACCCTTGTACACTGATGGGAATGTAAATTGGTGTAGCCACTTTGGAAAACAGAATGGAGGTTCCTCAAAAAGTTAAAAATAGAGCTATCATATAATCCAGCAGTTCTATTTCTAGGTCTCTACCAAAAACTGTGTAAACAGGAATTTGAAAAGATAGATGCACCCCTATGTTCACTGCAGCACTATAATCTTAAGAAATGAAAACAACCTAAGTGCCTATCAAGAGATGATTGGATAAAGGAGATGTGACATACACACACACACACACACACACACACACACACACACACACACACACACATATATATTTAATGTGTGATCATCTGGATGGAACTAGTGGGGATTATGATAAATGCTAAGTGAAATAAGTCAAGAGAAAGACAAATACCAGATGACCTTACTCATGTGGAACATAAAGAAACAAAATAAATGAACAGCCAAAACAAAACAAAAATAACCCTGTTGGACACTGACAATAGAACTGAGATTACCAGAGGGGTGGGGGTGGCAGTAAAGATTAGAGAGGGTACAATGTATGGTAGTGGAAGATTATTAGAAATTTGACCTTGGGCATGGTATCTCATACATTTGGTGAAGAGTGAATCTGCACTCCTAAAACTTACATAGTGTTGTAAAACAGGTCAATGAAAAAATTGTTTTTAAAAAAGAATTCTTAAAAAAACCAATTCTTTGTGTGTTCTAGATACAAACCTTTTATCAGATATATGATTTGCAAATCTTTTCTTCCAGTTTATACTTCGTATTTTCATTTTCTTAATGATGTCTTTTGAAGTACCGATTCAAAAAATTTCATTGGCATATAATTCACACTACAAATTCATCCTTTTAAAGTGTGTTTTATTATATTCATGGTGTTATACAATCATTTCCACTTTCTAATTCCAGAACATTTTCATCATCCCTAAAAGAAACCCCATTTACAGTCACCCCTTATTCCTTCTCTTCCCACGCCCTGGAAACACTAAATTATTTTCTCCATGGATTTGCTTATTTTAGACATGAAATGAAATGATATAATATGTGACCTTTTGTTTCTGACTTCTTTCATTTTAGGATACTTTTTTCAAGTTCATCCAAACCATAGTATGTATCACTTCTACATTCCTTTTTATGGCTAAATCGTACTCCATTGTAGAGATATGGCCACATCTTATTTATCTATCCCTCAGTTTATCAATATTTGGGCTTCTACTTTTGAGGTACTGTAAATACTACTATAAATATTTTTTTGTGCAAGTTTTGGCAAGGACATATGTCTTCAGTTCTCTCAGATATATACCTAGGAGGAGAGTTTCTAAGCCATGTTGTAACTCTATGCTAAACTTTTTGAAGAAATGCCAAGTTACTTTCTATGGTAGTTGCGTTTTATAGTTCTAATAGCAATGTAGAAGGGGTCCAATTTCTCTGTATCCAAACCAATTGTTATTTTCCATTTGTTAAAAATTCTAGCCATTCTAATGTTATGGTAGAGCCTCCAGATGGCCAGAAGACTGACAGCTGAGCACTCAAAGGTAGAGAAAAGGCACTTTATTGCAAGCACCAGCGCTGGCTCAGGGGTTTGTTACCCAAACCCGAGCAATGGGGGATCTAGGGGAGCTCTTTTTATACTCTTAGGTAGTGATACATCTTGGCTATGTGTGGTTTCTACTGACAATCTTATCACTTATGTACAACTGCAGAGTACAAAGACAATGTTTGTTTGCCCTTACTCAAGGATAATAGGAGTAGCTGCAGCCTCTGTAATACCATGGAAAATACCTGGCAGACTAACTTTTGCACTGGGATCAGGTAAAAGGTCTTCCACTACACTAGTGAATGTGAAGCAGTATCTTATGTGGTTTTGTTTTGCATTTCCCTAAAGATTTGGGGTTTACCGACAGCTTGTATATCATCTTTGGAGAAGTATCTATTAAAATCCTTTGACCATTAAAAATTAGCTTCTTTATCTTTTTATTGTTAGCTTAAATGAATTCTTTATATAGTCTAGATACTAGACTCTTAACAGATAGAGAATTACAAATATTTCCTCTCCTTTGGCTTGTCTTTTCACTTTCTTGATGGTGCTCTTGAAGTGCTAAAGTGTTTAATTTTGTTTAAGTCCAATTTATCAATTATCTCTTTTATAGGCCACACTTTGCATGCCCGAAGAAATCTGTGCCCAACCTGAGGTCACAAGTATTCTCATGTTTTCTTTCAGAAACTTTAATAGTTTTAGTTCTTACATGTAGTCTGTGATCTACTTTGAGTTAGTTTTTGTGTTTGGTGTGAGGTTAGGTTTTAAAAAATACCATTGACCCTTGAGCAACTTGGCAATTAGGTGTGCTGACCCCTCCAGCCCTACTGCAGCAAAAGTCTGTGTGTAACCACTGACACCTCAAAAATTTAAGTACTAATAGCCTGCTGTTGACCAGAAGCCTTACTGATAACATACACAATTAACTCATAGTGTATATGTTATATGTATCTTATACGGTATTCTTGCAATGGGGTAAGCTATAGAGAAGAAAGTGTTATTAAGACTATTATTAAAAAGAAAATACATTTGAATTACTATACTGTATTTATCAATATCTTAAGTTTATGTCATCTATTTACAAGAAAATCTGTGTATAAGAGAATCATGTTGTCCAAACCTATGCTGTTCGAGTCAACTGGAATTTGTATTCTTCTTTCTTTTTTTCCTCCTCCTCCTCTTCCTCCTCCTCCTCTTCTTCTTCCCTTTTCTCCTTCTTCTGTTGTTACAGCACCATTTGTTGAAAAGATAATCCCTCTGCACTGAATTGCATTGATACAGTCATCAAAAACCAACTGAACAAAAATGGAATTTATTTATGCACTGTCTATTCTGGTCCATTGATTTACATGCTTATCCTTATGCCAATATCACACTATCATGATTATTATAACTTTAGAATTAGTATTGAAATCAAGTGGTGTAAGTCTTCCAACACTGTTCTTTTCAAAATTGTTTTATCTGGATATATTAAGTACAATAGAATTGTACTCTTGAAAATAGTTAGATGGTTAATTTTATATTATGTGTATTTATCTCAAGATCAAAATGTAAAAGAGAGACATTTTGGAACTATCACCAGTGGGGAGATAGAATTGAAATGTTTGAGAATTTTGACTTGCCATAGTGCCTTCTAAGCTGCTTTTGAGTGGACCTGGGCTGCATAGGCGAGCAAACAAGTTTGGGCTTTTATTTTTTTTAAAGAAAGTTGCAGGCAGGAATGAAGGTGAGTAGGCAAGCAAACAGGAAGAGAGATGGAAAAAGCATTTAAATTTTTTGTTTTTTAGTTGTTCATTTTGGTTGCTCCCCTCTGGGGCCCAGAGGGACGTAAACCTGGGTCCTTGAGATATATGTGAACCTCGCTTGGTAGACGGTGGAATACCTAACCGGTACTCCACCAGGGTGCACCTAAAAGTATGCTTTGCTTAAACCAGGAGGTAAATTGACATTTCTAAACATCGATCAGACTTCTATCTTTTCTTGAAAAATGTTTCATAAATAACAAAATTTGTATCTTGAAAGAAAAAAAAAAAGACTGCAGCTTTCATGTTGGTGCTCCATTTCTCTGTGATCACTCACTCTGGGGAAGTCAGTGCTGTGAAGTGAGGCAAATCTATAAAGAAGTTCATGTGGTGAGGAAGGGAGAGAGGCCTCCAGTCAACAGCCAGAAAGTAACCAAAGCCTCCCACCGCCACCTAACTACTACGCTTGGAAGAAGATCTTCTCCTCGCTGAGTCTTCAGATAAGACTGCAGCCCTGGCCAGGGGCTGGACTGCAACCACCTGAGAGACCCTGAGTCACAAGCACCTTGCTCGCCGCTCCACAGAGGTAATGAGACAACCAATGTTGGTCAACATTTGGAGTAATTTCTTACATAGCAGCAGAAAGCAAATACAACTCTGGATTCCCACTGTTCATATCCAAAGGTCTTAGCAACTTTTCAAGAATAAACAGTTCTCAATTTGTTTTCTGCCTGTGGTCCATTTCCAGAACACTGACACTTTTTTTTTTTTTTTTAACAGATGTATCCATTTTTTTTTTTTTTTATTTTACTATTTTTTTTCCAAGAAGATTCATCAATCACTTCATGCAGCCATAGCCAGAAGTCCCTAAGGCTACCTAATTTTTTTCTTCCTATATATAACTCAGCTAAAAATAATCTCATGGCAGTCTTCTTTAGTTTTTATAAACATTTTCTCAAGAAAGATGATTTTTCCCAGCTTTTAAGGAAAGCAGCTCTTTTCCATAAAAAGGAAGTCTGTTACTCATAAAACCCCAGTCTACAACTTACAAATACAGGAATGCACTTTACCTACTTCATGAAGTTGGGCCATCACCCTAGAGTCCCTAAAAAAGGAAACAAATGGTAACATATAGTTTTCAATTTTATATAACTTTTTGAAGTGTTCTAGGGAGAATGGAATAGGTAGGCAATAAAGCAACAGACTTCAGGGTCTTTGAAGAAAAAAATGTTCTGTCAGATGCATGGTGTAAAGAGGAAAGCACCCTAATAGAGAGATGCTGTGACTGGAGATTCCAGGAAAGAAGCATCAGGCATCAGGTACTTCTGGTTCAACTCACAATAATAAGAGCCCTTGACTCACGAGGTGGTTTTGGCAGGTGCCCCGCAAACTGAGTCTTTGTTGCTCTTATTTAAGATGAAGGGATAATGAGCAAAAACCACCTGCTATGTCAATGAGCCAGGCTGGACAATTAAGGAGTAGGAGCCGGGACAGGCTTTGGAAATGCGGCATAGAAGGTGCTGGACCAGAACAAAGGAGTGTTGGTGGGATTCCTGAACGCCAGCCTCAGGTATCTGTGTGCAAGCCTCCTGCCACCCCCTGGCCTGCCTTCAGAGCATAGCCGGGCGCAGAGGGCAATTAACAGAATGAATATATTGCAAAAATGTTGTTTTTTAAAGGAAAGGTGCAGGTAGGAATGAAGGTGAGTAGGCAGGCAGAGAGAGGAGGAAGAAACATTTTTATGATTATTCATCTTGGTTGTTCACCCAGCCTCAGCACATGAACCCGGGATCCTTGGGATATATGTGGACTGTGCTGGTCAGAGGCAGTAGACCAAACTCTACTCCACCAGGGTGTGCCATTTTTGTAATGCTCATATTTGACGAATTAAAGAATACTGACCCTGTGTTTGCCTCTTCGAGGCTCAGGGCGTCTACTATCACCTACTGACCACCTGAGCTCAAGGACGCACCCTACTCCCAGGCCCTCGCTGTCAAATGATGCCGCGTTATTGCTGTCGCCCAGGCACATACATTATTATGATTTTTTGTTCTTCCCTTCCCATCCTCACCAAATCACGTACCCAGGACCTTGGGCTTTACATAGTCT
The DNA here is from genome assembly GCA_004363575.1 of Solenodon paradoxus. Lineage (NCBI taxonomy): Eukaryota > Metazoa > Chordata > Mammalia > Eulipotyphla > Solenodontidae > Solenodon > Solenodon paradoxus. The sequence goes on along the minus strand of RJWH01004764.1, from coordinate 73,671 downwards.
GCACCTTAGCTGCATCAGCTGGCGGAGGCTCGAGGGTGCACCCTTACCTTTCTTTATTCATTTTATGTTTTGTGAGGGGAGCAGAAGTTTGACTATATTCCTCTCCTCATGGTGCTTGGCCAGCAGTAAATAGTTGAGTTCAGGACTTTAAAAACCCTCTTAACCTCCAACCCAGGCATCTTTTTAATATGCTGACTGGACAATTGTACTTAAAATGTCTCACAACCACTTCAACCTCAAAATGACCAAAATGCAATTCTTTCTGTCCCTGTGCTGCCCTCCAGGTAATAGCTCAGCCAAGAACTTGGGGCTCATTTTCTGCTCTGATCTCTTACCCAGATTCCTATAGGAGCTTCCTGTTTTACTGCCCTCTGTGTGTCCTCTTGGATCTATTCCTCTGGGTGACCTTCTGAAGCACAAGTTAGATCAACCATACACTGCTTAAAACTTTTTACTGGCTCCCTGCTGACCTCAGACAAAGGCCCAATGCCTCAGCATGGCATCAAGTCCTCCCTGGTGGGGTGCTTGCCCATCTCATAGCCACCTCACAGGCCTTGGCTGTACTGTACTGAGGTGCTTGGGATTTCCCAGCATAACTGCTGTCGCCCCCTCAGCCCCTGCCTTTCTTCTCTGTCTTTCTGCTAATCCAGTCTTCCTTGGTTCATCTCATTTATCAATATTTAAAAAGAATTGTATCTCTCAGAACTCTTGTTTGAAGGAACAGACTCCAACACAAACTAGCTCTAGTTAAAAGTGGTTGTATTAATTCATGTAAGGAAGGACTGGATGGTGTCAGTCTCAAAAAATGGGGTGCATGCATTCAAACAATGCTGCTAGCTCATTCTTTCCTTTCTCTCTCCCCCTCTCCCTTGTTCCCCCTACATGTGTGCGTGCACATGGGCGCACACACACACACACACACACACACACACACACACACACACACTTTGGCTTCATGTTGTAAGTTGATCTCATACTCTTTCTCTCTTGCTAGCAGAAAATGATTGCAGGGAACTCCATTCTTACATACAATTTGGTCACCCAGGGGAGAGAGAAAGCTTCTTCTTCTGGTTTCACATTAAAAAATTTTGGAAAAGTCTAAGATTAGCCTGGCAGGCAATTTTGACCTATGGCTAGAGGGATAGCGTCATGACTGGCCAAGGCTTCGACCACCCCTTTTGACCTAAGTCGGGAGAATGGCACTCCTGTCAGGGAGCCATGCATCATGAGAGGCGAAAAGGAGAGGCGCTGTTATGAGGAAAAGAGCACAGACCATTGATCTCTGCCACAACCATCTTCTCGCCCCTCCCTCCTAGTCTCTTCATGTTACCTCTGCCCTCTCTGTAGAGGCAGAGGGACCATTGGTGGACAAAATGGAGGTTTGCATCAGATAAACATAGATTCAGTTACCGGTTTTATAATAACTACGTGACTTTAAGAAAAATTTAAGCCTCCTTGTGCCTCCACTTTTTCATCTGTCTTATTTTAGGATCGTCGTGAAGATTAACAGCGACATAGGCAAAGTATCTGGCACGCAGTAGTGCCATTTTAACAACACCTATAGCATTTAATCATCTGTATTTGACTGTCTCTTGCTTCTAAGCCATGAACTACTTGACGCATGGTCTTATTTTCATTATAATAAAAGCATCTCCACATCTATTACTAGACTTCACGGTGTTACTCCAGGAACCCTAGGTTTCCTGAACAGATTTGACCAGGGATCCAGAAGACACAAGGTTGACCAAAGAATGGTCAGCAGGGGGCGCTGTGAACAAGCCCCAGGGAAATGCGAGGAGAAACTGGCGGTGGTTCTCTCCTCGACTAGGGGCAGGCACTCAGGCGTCTCGCTGACTGACTCAAGCACCTCTAAATGTCGGTGCTGGTCTGCTGGTTGGGTTTAGACTGAACCATGGCTACCTTGCAGAGCATCTCACTCCAAATTAAGTCCCTTCCCTGGCATCTGGTTCAACACAAACTCAAACAGACTTTCAGCCCTGCCTGGGTCCCAGGAAATAAAGTGCTGACGTTTGATAAAACCTGTGTCCAGAGGGGTGGCAGTGAGTCCAGTGATGGACACAGTGTGGACAGCAGGCTGGCTAAATTGGGTTTGCATTCTGATGTAACTGTTACAAGAGATCTGAATCACCTTCCCTCATGAAGGCCCAGTGTCCAATCTTCTCCTGCTTTGATGTCAGGAGTCCTGCTTGTAGTCTATTTATATCTGAAGGCCCATGGTGGGTGCCTTCCATCTGCATAGCATCCCTATTTCTTTCTAGAAACAGTGCACTCCCCTGCTTTGGAGTAAGGCATTTCCCCATTCTATGGAATTCAGGACGGTCAATAAGGATGTTCTCACATATCTGTCCTGACCCCCAGCACAGAGCCCAGTCCCAACTGATGGGAAAGAGACAGGAAAGGCAGACCTGGACGGAGAAGAGTTTCCAAAAGAAGGAGTTCAGAAAGCACTCAGAATGCAGACCCAGCTGTCTTAAAGCTTGGAGAGACATCACCTACAAAGCACTTCTGTCATTGGGAACTCATTTGGGACAGAAATACAGTCTAAAGACTGTCTTGTCCTATTCTCCTGTGGAGAATAAAGCAGTGGAAAGTAAATTTCCTTTGAAGCAGGTTTTGTTCATTCTGTATTAGAACTTTCTTCTACTGAAGGCAGATAGCTAGGGCTTTTTGCTCCTTTTGAAGCCTGTATTATACAGTAGAAAATGTAAGCTGTTGAAACACAATATTTCTGTGTGTGTGTATGTGTGTGTGTATGTAAGTCCAAACTTCTTTAAGAGTTAAGCTACCTGGCATGCTCTGGTGGCCTAGCGGATAAGGTCACTGGACATACTACACATACATCCAAGGATCCAGGTTCAAGACCTGGGGCTGGGGGGAGCAACTAAGTAAAATCAATAACTGTTTCTCCTCTCTCTTCCTGCCTGCCTAATTATTCACCTTCATTCCTGCTTGCACCTTGGCTTAAAAACAAACAACAACAAAAAACAACAAAAAAGAGCTAAGTGACCCAAAGAGGATGAAAGTGATGCCTTTAGAGAAGAAATGGAAGCAATGCAGAATACAGAAGCAACCCTCCACTCCCGCAAAGAGCCAGAGATCCAGGGTTTGTGAATAACAGGGAGCTGAGAACCACTTCACATGTTATGTAGATGTTTTCATGCACAAAACCAGCACATAACAGTGTGTGGGAGTTGAATGCTAAATTTTCAGGAATTTTGTGAACTAGTTGACCTAACTTTGGTAACTTGAACTTCACCATGGCTGGGTGTTTACACTTGGAAATACAAGTCAGTACTTTTCCTCCACCGCACGTGTAAGAGTGAGATTTCTCCTTTGGTCTCTCCCTTTCTTCCTTCCCTCTCTCCCTCCCCTCCCTTCCACTAGAACTGAGACTCCGGATGGGGAAGAGCAGCCCACCCCCTGTCTCCCCAGGAGGCTCCAGGAAAGCAGTTCCCAGAGGGAGCAGCCCAGGGTCCCTTGGCCCTCACTTCCTTCCTGTGTTCACAGCAGAGATCATCAGGAATGCCAGTCTCTCTTGGGAGGACTGTGCATGCTCAGGTCACTCATCCCAACAAGAACATTAAATTCCCAGGAGTGTGACTCCTCCACAATTCAATGGTTCGGAGAAAGTACACCCACTTCTTTAGGGACAGCTGCCCTTGACAGGGTCATGTGTGCCAAGAAGCTGCTTGTTAGGATCAATGATGAAGCTGACACAATTCCTGAGTCTGTTTCCTCTGCCCTAGGAACTGACAGAGAGAAGTCTGCTGCCTATCAGCCCTCACCAGACATCAAGAACAGAGCGTTGATCCTGGATCTCCTGGCCTCCAAAATTCACACACACACACACACACACACACACACACACACAAATTGTATCCACTTTTTATTTCAAATAACCTTGTGAAAATTTTCCCTCCATTAGGTTTCTTGGAAAACATTGTTTTAAAATGCTGCGCACGCATGCACACACCCACACCCATGCACACAAAGTGAGGTCTCTCACGACCTGGTAATTCAGGCAAGGGGCTCCTTCTTTGAGGAGAATGTGTGACAGAGCAGACTGGAAGGTTCCTCACGAAAACAGAAATAGAGGGCTTCCTTCCTCCTTCCCTCCTTCCTTCCCTTTTTTTTCTTTACCTCTTAATACTACCTATACTGGAAATTTTAGAGACGAATAGGAGGCATCACAGTGTGGTGACTGAGAACAAGTGTTTGGAGCCACATAGAATTTGGGTTCACATCCCAGCTCACACATACTCTCCAGCTGCGTGATATGTAAAGTGAGATAATGTTGAAATGAGTTTGAGGATGTGCATGTCGGGCAGAAGCCAGGGTGCTCTGGTCACCAGCACTCTCGAAGGGTCTTGATGGCCCAGAGACTCCTGTCCTTACCTTCTCTGAGCCCCTTCAGTGAATGATATGTGGTCCACAGTCCTGGTTATAAAACATGGTTAGGATCTAGGTGATTTCTTGACAACTCACTACAACCAAGCGTCAGCAGCTGAAGAAGTTCTTGGCTATCTCTTCTAGGCACATCGAGAGACAACATGCCAAGCTGGAGATGTTGCCCCTGACATCTATCCTTAGGGTCTTCCTTATGAAGAAGTAGTGGATTCCATGGCTTTCCTGAATTTTAGTGTCCTCGTCCACAGAATGGAAATAAAGACATAGCCACATTGCTTTTTGTGGATACAGATTAAAAGGCCCAAACCATGGCAAGTTTTCCAGTGAAGGTTTCTGGAGTTTCCCAGTTGGATTCAATTGGGATCCTGACTGGTGTGGTTGCCTCCCCCAGGCTGAAAGAAAAAAATGCCACCATTAACCTTTAATTATTCACAACAGACCCAAAGGAAAAGTCCTTGGCCCAGGTCCTAATGGAGCTATTAAAGCTATTTCCCTATTCAACTGTTTAAACTCAGGGTGAATAAACTAGTGCTTTTCTGGTGCTTCTCTCCATGGCATGTGAAGAACAGAGTAAACCCTCCCTAGGAATGCACTTAGAGCAAGCGCCAAACTTCCTCACCTTCTTGTGTTCTTGGTTTACTCTTTCCCCCGCTTGTCCTCATTTGGTTATGTTGTTGGTGTGCATTTGTGTGTCTTTGTATGTGTGTGTGTGTGTGTATAGAATGCATGTGTGTGGTTGTTAGAAGGAGAATTTTTTTAAGAGGAAGAAAGCAGACAAGAATGAAGGCAAGCAGGCAGGCAGAGGAGGAAGAAGTGTTTTATTTATTTATTTGTTTGTTCATTTTGGTTGTTCCCGCAGCCCTGGGCCATGAACTTGAGTTCTTGGTCCTTACACGGACTGTATCAGAGGCGCCAGGGCACACCTAGAAGGAAACTGTGGAAGAATGGTCAAATGGTCACACATGGTGTGCAAGACCCTCCAGGAAAAGAAAAGACTAAGAATAAATTATAAAACAAATGGAAATCTATGGACACAAAAACAGGCAACCCCCCAAAAGCATGGAACAAAAACTCTTTCAATTTTATGCTCTCTATTTTCTTTTTATCTTGTACAAGGGCTGCTTTCTTCTCATGTCTGTGTGTCTCTTTTCTCTCTGTGTGTCCTCATTAATTCAACCTCATTAACACTTCCCAAACCAGAAGTCATTATCCCAACACCATCCCCCGCACCTCAGTCCTGCTTCTTTATGAACTTCACCCATCTGTTCTCAGGTTCTGCTTCAGGCAGCAGCCCAAATTAAAAAAAACAAAAGCAAAAAACACTGAAGAACAAAACAATTCGGAACCATTCCTTATTGTTTAAATCTGCTTTATTGAGGCATCACTTATATACAAGTCACCATTTACAGTGTTGAATGTTCTTTAACATCTGTGAGCAGTCATGTACCCACCACTTCAATCAAGACAAAACAGTTTCATTACTTCAGAAAGTTTCCTTTATATCACTAGAGTTCTGCCTTTTCAAGAATGTCATAAATGGAATCATGTAATAGCTAATCTTTTTGGATCTAGTTTCTTAGCATTTTGAGATTTATCTATGTGGCTGTATGTATCAGTAACTCATTCATTCTTATTGCTGAGAAATATTGCATTGTTTAGACAGAGAAATCATTTGCTTAACCACTCACCAGATGAGGGACATTGGGCTGTTTTCAGTTCAGGGTTGTTATGAATGCTATGAATATTCGCATACAGGTCTTTATGTGGACATATATTTTCACTTCTGTTGCAAGTAGTTCTTTTCTCTCCTAGGAAGAGGATTGGTGTGTTGTACGGTAGGTGCAGGTTAACTATAAAACACTGATAAATTGTTTTTCAAAGGGCTGCATCGTTTTCATTCCCACTGGCAAGGTATGAGAATCCCAGTTGCTCCTTAAGATTGCCAACGATTGTATTTTAAGTTTCTTAAATGTTAACCATAGAAATGGATATAATGTTATCTCATTGTTCTTTTAATTTGTGCTTCCTACATGACTACTGTTGAGCATATTTTCATGAGTTTATTTACCTTAAGTACATCTTATTTGGTAAATTGTTTACATTCTTTGCCCATTTAGAAATTGGGTTGTTTGCTTTCATATTATTGATTTGTCTGAATTCTTTAAATATTGTGAATACAAATCCTTTAACAGAGACATATTATGCCTATGGAAATAATCAAAAATACAAAGAATGATGCACAATATTTTCACATCAAAGTTATTTACAATTGTGATAAAATTGGAAACAGGCTACATTTTCGTAAAAAGGAAACTTCTCTTCTGTATGATTCAAAGGAATATTTTACAGTAATTTAATGGTATTAAAAATGTAAAGACATGAAAACCTACTTTTGATATCATCTTAAGCCAAAAATGAAGTTACATATAATATCAGGGTAATACCAGTTACACATTAAAGATGACTTGAAGTCTGTGCCAAAATAAAAAGTGTGATGATATCTAAGTGGTGTTTACATTTTCTATGTTTTTCAAGATTTATATAAGAAACAGTGCCTTACTTAAAAAGGAAAAAACACATCTCATGAAGAAGTAAATGATTAAAGACATGGTTGGTGATTTCTTCACAAGCTAATCTGGACTGCAGCATGATTTGTGATAGCATAAATAATCAAGAGAGTTAATTATATAACGGACCATCCAAAAGTTTTGCATTATAGTTCAGGTTCTGCTCTTGAATTCTAAGCAGTTTTTCCCTCATATTTAAAATAGGATTTGAATCTGTGAAGTACCTAATGAGGTTGCAGGTAGCTTTCCCAGGATCTGCTTGCCAGGTATATACTCTAAAATATGCAAAAGCTCCCAAGTTTATGTTCAATGTCTTGGGAAGATCATTTTGAGAAGGCAGGCATGCCTTAAATACTCAGCAGAGTCTCTGTGCTTCTGTAGACAGAGAATAAGGAGACCAAAAAGAAGGCAGACTAAGAGAGCTAGAGAGAAAGAGATGTGGGCAGTTAAGTAGAAAAATGTTGTATTAAAGAAAAAAATGGGTCTAACAAGAAGACAAAAATAGAAGGAGGAAATGAAGTAAATAATTGAGAGACTAAGCAAACAAATCTCTGGATTGAAAGCCATCAGATTTTGAATAAGAATTTTACAGATACATACTCACGAGTGAAGACTTATCCAGTAAATAATTTGTATACTTTTACTTATTTTGCTGATTCTAAAGTTATCTCTATGAATATAACTTGGTGTGCTTTGATGGAGTAGCGTTTAGGTTTACCACCTCTGACCAAGTCCAGTCCACATACATCCCAAGAACCTGGGTTTATGTCTGGGCAGGGGGCCTGGGTGTGCTGAGGGAAACAACCCAGATGAACAACTAAAGCAAAATAAATAAAGTGCTTCTTCCTCTCTCTCTTCCTGACTGCCCGCCCTGCCTCTGCTCACCTTCCGGCAACTTTCCTTTAAAAAATAATAATTATAGTAATATAACTTCATTCTTATCACTTCCTCTGAAGACTAAACAGAGAGTACATAGTGACTACTGAGTTTATTGAAGGAAGGAACTTTAAGATGCCTCTATAGGGATTCCTTTCAAAAGAAAGCAATTTTATAGGGCAACCTATTTTGTGAGGGTCAGTGATTCAACTCATTTCAGAGATTTTTAAAAATTCCTTTTATTCTTTCTATTACATAGTTATATGTGTTTTAGGATGTTGAATTCATACCTCAGTGTGTATTTCATATCACACCCACTCCCAGATCTAGTTCCCTTCACTACCTCGTTCACTCCTTTCCTGACCCCTGTCCCCCTAGGTACCCACAGTCATGCATCTTGTGAATTTTGTTGTTTGCTTTGTTTCCTTTATTCCACATATAAATGAAACCGCCCTGCACTCCTCTTCTTCTTTCTGTCTTATTTCACTTAACATGATCCCCTCCAGTTCCATACATGTTGTTCCAGGGCACAATTTCACCCTTTTTAACAGTTTTATACTTTTTTTTTTTTTTAATTGTAATTATTTTAAAAATAACTTCCTATGTATAGGTTCTCTATTCCTTAGATATTTTTCAACACCCCCTGCCCTCTACCAAATCACCAAGTGTTCTTCCCCATTGTCAGTGGGCTCTGCCACCATTTACCCCATCCGCCCCATTTCCTTTGGTAACCTCGGTTCTGTTGCAAATGTTTCAGGGTTGGTTATGTTTTGTCCATTCCTTTGTTTTGTCTTTTCACATTCCACCTATGAGTGAGGTCATCTGGTATCTATCTTTCTTCTTTTGACTTGTTTCACTTAGCATAATCCCCTCTAGTTCCATCCATGTTGATTCAAATGACAGGGTTTCATCTCTTCTAAGGGCTGTGTAGTATTCCATTGTGTATATGTACCATGTCTTCTTTATCCAGTCATCTGATGTTGGGCACTTAGGTAATTTCCAGTTCTTAGCTATTGTGAATAGGGCTGCAAAACATTGGGGTGCATACATCTCTGCAGATGGGAACTTTTGTATCTTTTCGGTAGATGCCCAGAAGTGGAACGACGTAGACCAATTTTTTATTCAGTCATCTGTTGACAAACATTTTTATTGTTGTTATGCCTTGACTATTGTAAAATGTGCTTCAATAAATATAGGGGTGAATATATTTTTCTTGATTAGAGATTTTGGATTCTCTGGGTATATGGGTCAGCATGGGATTGCTGGATTCAATGGTAGATTATTTTTTGAGGGATTCTCTGTACTATTTTCCAAAGAGGTTGCACTCATTTACATAAGTAAAATTTATTTAAAACTCCAAAAGCTATGGACAGTGAAGGAGAGTTTCTTTTTCTCCATATTCTCCAACACTTATTTCTTTTCTCTCTCTCTCTTTTTATGGAGTAGTTGTTTTATAGGTGAGAAAGAGAGCAAAGGAATTAACTCAACTTGGCTCTGATTATTTTGTCACTTGGCCTCTTCCCAGAACTTAAGGACCCTAAATGCCCTAGACAATTATTTTAAATTTACTAAATGATTTTTAAGTAAAAATATATTAGTAAGTAATATATATTAGTAAATATGTATTAGTAAGAAATATTAAAATATATTAAATACATATATAAATAATAAATAAATAAATAAAATCGTAAAATATATTAGTAAGAAAGATGGATGAATTCATTTATAGTCCTGTAATGAAGAAATTTCTAAGTATGACACAACCCAGAGTCGAATGGAAAATGATTCACTCATTTGCACAGAAATTAGCAGTTTTTATATTAAAAGTACCACATACCTATGTTAATAGTATTATAGTTTTGTTTTTAAAAAAAGTGTTATCATTAGATTGTGATACTAGGACTTATAAGAAACGTATATTTTGATCACCTGAATGATCAAAATATGTATTTCTTATATTCAGTCATCATCCATAGTTCCTGGCTCACAGCTCCCAAAAGCCTTGTAATTTCCTAAAGGGGAATCTTGCTATACTAATGAGGTGACTTTTGGGGAAACAGCTGAGGATGGAGGCTGGTTGCCAAAGGAACCACCATGTGATTAGAATATTGGAATTTCCAGTCCCACTCCTATACTTCTTGGGAGGGAAGAGAAAGTGGAGATAGAGTTCAGTTGCCAATAGCCAATGAGTTAATCAGTCCTGCCTTTGTAATGAAACCTAAAAACCCCAAAGGAGGCCTTTCAGAGAGCTCTGGGTTCATGAAGATGTGGAGAATTGGGGAGAATAATGCTCCTGGAAAGGCATGAAGGCTCTGAGCCTTTCTCCATACCTTGCCCTATGCATCTTATTTAGTTGATTATTCTTGAATAACATCCTTCGTAATAAATTAGTAATCTAGTGGTGAATAGTTTTCTTGACTTCTATGAACCGTTCTAACACATTAGTGGAACCTGAGGAAGTCGTCGTGGGAACCTCTAATCTGCAGCTGGTTGGTCAGGGTATGTGAAATTAAGGGCAGTCTTGGGAAACTGAGCCCGTAAACTGTGGAATCAGATGCTCTCTCTGGGTAGAGAAAGTCAAAAATTGAATTGAATTCTCAGACATCCTGCTGGTGTCTGAGAATTACTTGTTGGTGCAGAGAAGTTTCTACTCACATTCACACTGGAATTTGGTCTCAGGGACTCTCATACAGATATAAATACTGAAATAGTTGTGGGTGAAACGGTACAATGTCTGAGATCTGTTTCAGAACAACTTTGGACAGGATGGAGGTAAAGTTTGGTAATGAGCTATTGGAGTGCTCTTAATTTTATTGCTATTTTTTTTAAAGCAAGGAAGGAGTGCCCTGGTGGAGCAGTGGTTTGGTCAGTTACCTCCAAAGGAGCTCTTTTTAAAAAATATAACGGGGAAGAAAAAAAAAAAAAGAAAAGCCAGGAAGATACAGGTAGGTAGGCAGTCAGGCACACAGGAATAAAAAGAGAGGAGGGAAAAGCATTTTTATGTATGTGTTTATTTGTTCATTTTGGTTTTCTCACTGGCCCTGGGTCCTTGAGCTTTACAAGGAATATTCTCTAACTGCCAACTTAACACCCAAGCCAAATTTTTCTCTAGGTTTGATTTTTCCACAGTAAAAGGTGAAAAAAAAAAGGCAAGAAAATAAATCTGTGTACAAAATTAAAAAGATAAACTCAGAACCAATATTTTCAGTCTAAAATATTAAAAGGTCTAGCTTATTAATTTATAAAGAACTCATATAAATCACTTAGAAAAGTCAAACCAGAAGAAAAAAGTGGATGAAGATATCAACAGTCAGAACAACGAAAAGGAAGCACAGTGGTCAAAAAGCTTGTGAAAAGATGATCAGTCTTGCACATTCAAAGGAAAGCAATAATGAGGTGTCATTTACCACCTAGCAAATGAGCAAACATGAAGAGGCTTGATAAAGAGCAACACTGGGTAGGGGAAACAGTCAGATCTTTGCACTGTGAAGGGAGCTCAGGTTGTTACCATGTTTTGGAAAGACAATTTCAGAATATATGTCAACATGTTAAAAATACACACGCCTATGATGGAATTTGTGGATAAACCCTAAAGATGTTATGCCAACAAATGAATGAAGCTAAACACAAAAGGACAAATACCATATGATTCCACTTGTATGAAGTACCTCAAGTAGTCATACTCATGAACAGTTTTGCAAGATGAAAAGAGTTCTGGAAATGGGTGATGGTAACAGTTTTATAACAATATGAAGGTGCCTAATACCACTGAACTGTACCCTTAAAATGGTTGAAATGGTACATTCTATGTTACATGTGTTTTAGCACAATTTCACAAAATAGAAAAATATACATACCTTCACCCAGCAATTTCACATCCAAACATTTACTTTAGGTTAGACAAGTACAAGTGCGCCAAACATTTTCATTCCCGTGGTAACAGTAAAACTTTCAAACAATGGAAACCCCCAGCAACAATAATTGATTAAATAAGTGATGACAAAAGTGTATAACACAATACTTTGTAGAGATTTGAAAAAGTGGTTGAATTCTGAGATACATTACTTTGTAATCAAACCAATCGAATCTTACAGAGTGTGCCTTGTATGGTCCATGTGTGTACACTTCTGAAAGTGTGTGTGTGATATATTTATAACAGTTTTTATACAACCATGACATACTTTTCTGGAGTTTAACATGGACTGTTGATAGTGGGGGTCGAGTAGTGATGGTGGTCATAGTGAGAGTAAGACTTAATTTTAAACACTTTTGTACTCTTCAGTTTTTATTTTTTGCCCATCTGAATGTATTCATTTTTATTTTTTCTAAGTTTAAAGGCAATGTAACATTTTGTACTGAAAGTCTATGAACCTTTGCATGTGGTTTACAACACGGAACCCTTTAAAGTGTACATTACAATTTACATGGCGTGTGGCATTTGGATGTAACCAACCATCTTTTTAATAAGTCAGTTATAACCCTACCATTGACAATATTCTGCCTTTCTACACCTTTCTTCCATTTTTCTTCCTCTTCTTCATTCCCTGTGGGGCTCACTTTCCCATCTAAATACAAAACCACCTGCAGGATGGCTATTACACACTGCACGGGGACCTTTTCTGAAAGTGCCACCTTCTTGCTGGGGAAGGTCACTGTCTTCAAACCTTTGGTAACTCTTCTTGAGACTGGTACAATCATAGTATCTACTGAAAGTTCAACATCTGTTTGAAAAACACATTTTTCTTGATAATGACCGATGTTCTTGCTTTGAAAGCCTCAACACTGTAGTCCTGAATCCTTCGTGCCCAGAGCCTGTTTCACTCCAAGCCCCTCAGCTGCTTGGAGAGTCATCTCCACTACAAGTGTAAAGGGGACATCTGCTATGGTCTCATATATGGCTCTGTTTTCAATGTCTTTGACCCTTTAGTTCCCTTTGCAGGGAGGCAAACAAAAAGCCCTAGACTCCTGAACCAAAAGATCAAAGTTCAGCACCAGCTTGGCTATCAATCTACGTGTGGCTCTGGCCCCAGTGTCCTCATCTATGAAATGAAGCTGAACTTTTAGCCACCCAACCCCCAACCCCTTTAGTTCTCATCGCCAGCATTAGAAAAACTTCAAAACCAGTTCTTCGCTAAGAATGCATAAGAATCTTTCCTTCGATTCATTACCTCTTTAAGATGTTAGAATAGTGTATTTTCCAGGCTTTGATATTTAGGTTGTTCTTGTTCTTTTCTCTCCTTCTCCTCTTGTTTTCTTCTGAAGGAGGCTGACTCCTTCCATCAATACTGCAAATTATAAAAAATAATTGAGATTGTTTCTACCTCTTCATCTCCCTCTTAATCGAACTCATAACTCAAAACTACCCTCCTATAGGGCATTCATAGCTTATATTAAGGTCTTAAGAAGCAGGAATTTTATGTTTATTTGCATATATACCTCTCTCTATAAGTGTGTGTGTGTGTGTGTGTGTGTGTGTGTGTGTAAAATAAGCAGGGATGAAGCTGGATAGTGTTAAAAATGCATGAGTCTTAGAGGTAAAGGAACTAGAAGAGAATCCTGGAGTGCCCTGGTGGCTTTGTGGATAAGCCCACGGCCTCCCACCAGCGTAGTCCACCTACATCCCAAGGACCCCCGATTCTGTCACCTGAGTTGGGGCTTGGGGGGAACAATCAAGATGAACTGCTAAATAAAATAAATAAAATGCTGCTTCTTCCTCTCTCTGTCCGCCTGCCTGCCTCTACTCACTTTCATTGCTGCCCGCACCTTTTCTTAAAAACAAAAAACAAAAAATGTGAAACTTCCACTTATTCTCAACCTCCCAGGTGTCCTGGAGGCAGCCACAGTTCACTCATGCCCATCGCTCAGCCCCGCCTGCCCCGTCTTATCAGAGCCTACAACTTAGTTTGTTCCCAAGAGTCATCTTCTCTGAAGGCAGCACCCTGATCCCGAGGCCCTCCACTCTGACATGCCCCCTGCTTATGGCTTACCCCACTGAGGCCTGCCCTCCTCAGGAAGCAGCACCCTGTGTGGAGGCAGGCAGAGAGGCAGGGGGAAGAGGGCCGCAGAGGCGTGGATGCAGGGAGTTGAAGGCAGTTCTTCAGCTCCAAAGCATTCAGTGTGAGGGGGCTCTTTGGTGTCTCGCCTGATGCCCCACATATTCACTGTCCCCCCAAGGTAGCATTTAGAATCATCTCAGTGGTCAGATTCTATTTGGTGGGGGATTAATTTTCCAAGTTAGGTAATTCATGCTGTTATTCCATTATTTGGAGGCCAATGGCATCCTGCAAGAAGATACCAGTTCTCCTTACGTGGTTTCTCCTCCCCTTAGTTGCCTCTATCCAGTCACCAAAAAGAGCATGCAGGTGTTTTTAAAATTTTTTTTTATTTCACACTCATGGTGTGCTGTTCTATGTTATTTGTTACAACAGTTTCCACAACTTTCTTCTTCTCCCTCATCTCCAAAAATAGCAAATGACATTGCCTGCCCGGATTTTCCACCTGAGTTTGTTTTTCATGTTGAGAGAACTCAGCCAGGGTGCTGAGTGCTGCCTCAGCACCAAATAAATACTGGTATTTAACCTCAGGACAAAGTCAGGGGTTATACATTTTTGCTACGCAGCTGCAAATCTGTCTTTATTCTTGGCAAGAGAAAAAAGGATGTTTTCTTGTGATGTGAGAACTATATATAGGAACAGCTTGGATGTGCCTGTGTTACTGCACTAAATGTGTTCCTGAAATGTAACGTGAACATGAATTTTTATTATAGCAAAGTCAAGCTTACCCAGCATGACTGGTAAACAAGATTTCTATAATAAATGAGTGTCTTGAGAGGAGACCTACCTTTGACAGGACACGCGTGTTTGTCTAGACCACATTGGCCAGGGGATTCAAAGGGGCTGGTGATTAGTTGTTGGCAGGGACAGATTCACAGGCGGCCAGCCTGTGCTGTGGCACAGGGCCCGCACTCAGAGGGCCCTGCTCTTCTAATGCACTGCTATCACCATTGTGAAATTCCTGCTTTTACAACAAGCACCCACATTCTCATTTTGTCCTGGACCCTGCGCATTATTGTAGCCAATCCTGTTCCCTCCTCTGTTCCATCTACTTCTACTCCCCATTGTTAGAGCCCCTTGTTAAATCCCGCCCCAGTAGATCTAGGAGCCCCCCAGGGTGGGGTTCACAGATGTCAGTGAAACTATCTGGTCACCCACTTTGTGCCGCTTCCTTTTCTTCTCCTCCTGCCCAACAGACACTGTGGCCAGGAACTGTGGCCGCCCATGGGGAGCTGCCAGCAGAGAGACTTGTCCTTGGGGCTTCTTAGGGGGTTGAAGCCATGTTGCATCTTCCCACAGAAGTATTTTCCTCTCTCTTTTATCTCTTGCTCCAAAGCCATCTCTTTGTGCTTCAAATGCCTCACACAGCTGAGTGAGAAACTGCTGTTCAGTTTCTGCTTGTGATCCCTCTCCCTTCTCTCAGATTCCAGACACAACTGCTACTGACCCTTCCCACAAACCAACTCTGTTTTCTAGAACACCATTTCTGGAACATATTCATGAGTGCTTCAGAAAAAAGAGAGGACAGTTCACTGGTCAAGTGAATTTGGGAAGCACTGCATGTCAGCTACTCTTCTTGGAGATTTAACCAATCATTATGAAGTGAGTTGAAAGTTCAGGGAAAGAATTGTCATTTAATTCAATCCAGTCTTTCCTCAATTGAATGCTCAATTAAATTGAGCATTCAACACTCACCTTCCGAATTCTCTCTCTCTCTCTCTCTCTCTCTCTCTCTCTCACACACACACTCACACACACACACACAACCACACACCCACAATTAAGTCAACATTCTTCTGGTAGTATTCTTGGGTGATGCTCACTCACTAAGACTATAATAGAATAAACTGATGTCAACCAATTCTGAAGAAAATTTAATCTTTCCTTAAGGAATCACAGGTGCTGGCATTTATCTTTTTATCTCTAGACAAATGGGAATTAAGCATTCTCTAAACCACATTTAAAATATAGAAGACGTGTGTCTTACAGATTGCTGGGCAGATAGACACTCAGCGTATACTCAGCTGCATTACTGAATTTAAAGAAACTCTTTGGTCTTCATCTGCATTAGTTAGGAGCTGCATTAGTTCATCTCTAAAATCACTTAGTAAGCATTGAATTCTATGTGCCAGGCACTGAGATATGAAGAATTTGCTTCCCCTCCAAAGAGCACATGGTCTGAGACAAAACAAGCAATAAATAAATAATGATCATTAGTATGGTATTGTTACTGGAGGTTAATACTGTTGAGGGAGTATAGAGAGGAAGTGACATAGAGTTGGGTCTTGAGTGTTAGGATGAGACAATTGGGAAAGGGACTTCCAAACTAAGAGCAGAGCATAAATGCATAGAAGCCTAAATCACCAAATTTTTCAGAGACATTTTTAGGTCTAAATTCCTTAAATTTATAAACTTTGCCAACTTTGCCATAAGTTACATAATGCAAATTATAGTACCCCAATTTAAAAAATATTTTTAAATTCAGAGTTCTATGTCTTACAACTTCTTATAGTGGTTCTGAAATAAATATTCGGGACTTTTCTTAAGAAAACTAAGCTACTGGATGGTAACTAACCCCACTTCCCTTCCAGGTCAACACATGCTAGGAGGTCCAGTCACAGCAGCCAAAGCAGCTCAGGTCCTCCTAGCTGTTTCATTCCGTTAGCCTCTGTCCTGGTGTGACTGCTCAGGAGGGTCACCACCAATCCTCTTGTTCCGGACCTTTTCAATGTACTCCATCCTCTTCTGAGTTTCAGTGGCTATTCTAGAGCCTGTGGTTGGTTTTGAGGAAATAAGATATTGGTGTGTGTGTGTGTGTGTGTGTGTGTGTGTGTGTGTGTGTGTGTGAAATTACTGAGGTTTCTCATAGCTTAACTTTGAGCCTATAATTTTGAATCCATTTTTTTCTCTTCTCTTTCCAGAGGAGTAAAAACCCATCCATTATCCTGTGATGGTGCCTGTGTTTTTCAGTGCAGAAATTGTACCAGGAACATGAAGGCAAAAGTGGTGATTCTCCTGGGCAGAATATTTGTGAAATCTGTATTTCTGATACCACATAGGAGCATTAAAAGGCAAGAAAAAATTGCTGCCACAATTTTCATCCCGGCATTCATATGTACATATGACTTACCATTACTATTTTTCTTTTTTTTCAGTTTGAGAGGAAGAAAGCCAGAAAGGAAAAAAAAAGGAGAAGGGAAGGAAGAAGCATTTTTATTTAGTTGTATGTTTATATTGGTCCCCGCCCCGACTCCTGGGTCATGAACCTGGGTCCTTGGGCTTCACATGGTCCACATTCCAGCCATCTCAGCTGCCTGAGCCACAGAAGTATGCCCTTCCTCCTCCTTCTCATTATTATCATTATTACTTTCTTTTTAAAGAAAGGTACAGGCAGGTAAGAAGGCGAGCAGACATAGGCCAAAAGAGAGAGGAGGAAGAAGCATTTTATTTTTATTAATTATCCATTCTAGTTATTCCCCCGGCCCCAGGACTCCAACAGGGATCCTTAGGATATTTCTGTACTGTGCCGGCTGAAGGTGGAGGACCAAACTGTTATTCCGCCAGGGTGTACCTATTCTTTGATTTCATCACATTTGGCTTTTATTTCGGAACAAAGTTTTATTTCCCAACAAAGTCCCAGGACACATTTGGGTTGCGAGTTGCTTTGCTTGTTTTATAAGCAAACTAAAAGTGCAGTCAAACAAGACATGGTGCTTATTAAAGACAGCAGTGATGCCCTGCTATGTGTGTATTTGAAGTCAGAGCCTCGTGCTACTCAGGGGAGGCGACTCACTAGGTGGGTAAAGCTTTTGCAGGAGTTATTTTTAAATGAAATCCTCAGCATGCATTGTCACCTGAAAAAGAAAAAGGTTTAAGGGGATGGACAAAAAAAAAAAGGTTAATTTAATTGCCTGAAAAATTGCTTGGAAAATACAGGACATTTGCTTGGGTTAGAATAACGTCCCAGGGTTTAGAGTATAGGAGCTGGACGAACAGAGCATGACATCTAAACAGCGGGGAGAGACTGAGGGCAAATTTTGAGATATGCCTGAATTTTATCTCAGTGCCCATGCTGTTATAATAATTTACATTTTAATTTTGATTAAATATGTTTAACAACCAAATAACATTATGCTCAATCCACATAATGGAGATCTTCATGCCTGAAAACAAGTGAGCATACTGGTTAATGGAAACAAAGTAAAGTAGGGGGAAAAGTGTCTCTAGTACCTACTGTTTTATCTAACAGAGAAATCAATATATGAAAATAACTTCTTATCTTTTAAAATGAAGTAGTGAACCTTGGTGCCCTGGTGGAGCAGCAGTTTGGTCAGTCACCTTAGGCCAGCACAGTCCGTATACATCCCAAGGAGCTGGGTTCAAATTCTGGGATCGGGATAAACAACCAATATGAAAAACTAAATAAAAATGGAGAGCTTCTTCCTTTTCTCTTTTCTTTCCTGTCTGCCTCTGCTTGCCTTTATTCCTGCCTGCACCTTTCCTTTAAAACAAAAAGAAGCATTTTATTTTATTTTTATTTAGTTGTCTACATAGGTTGTGTGTCCTCCCCACGGCCCACACCGTCCTGGACCTGGGGATGCAAACCCGGGTCCCTGGGATGTATGTGGTCTGCACTCCTTTGGAGGAGGCTGACCTAATATACTCCATCAAGGTGCTCTTATTTAAAAAAAAAAAAAAATATATATATATATATATATATATATATATATATATATATATATACATATATCTGTATAGGAGAGAGGGAACAAGGTGGAAGGAGTGGAATAGAAACTATACCCCTCTGAATATGCCTGGTATTATAGATTTGATTTTGGAAACTTGTAAGAATTTTACTTAACTATGAAACATTTAAAAAATTATTTAAAAAGCAACCCCTAAAAATCCAAATCAAAATTAAGCAGATGAATTGAAATATACACCTGAGTTGGTGTAATAACCACACAGCAAGGAATGACTTCAAGTGACTTTGATGTAATTTTCATTATTATTATGATACCTACCTAAAGTAGAAAGAACTACTGAACAGTATTAAATAGATGTCAGTAATCGTATTATTGGTAGTAGTGTTGGAACAGTTACAATAAGACAGCTGCATTTTTATTGAAAAATTGTGTGTACGTCTTTGATAACTAGGATTTTTTTTTTTAAAAAGAAAGAGGAAGGCAAGGAAGAAAAGGAGAGAAGGAAGAAGCATCTTTCTTTAATTAGTTATTTTTTGTTTTCACTCCAACCTGGGTCTCAAATCCAGGTCCTTGGGCATTACATGGTCCACATGCTAGTGTCTCAGTTGCCTAAGTCACATACCCAATAATTGATATTTTTGATAAGAGAGAAAAGAAATATAAATGTGATATTGATGTAGCGAAAACATCTTGTAGTCCTGTTTGAAAATGTCATATAAGTTCATGATGTATTTTCTCAAGAAGAAGAAGAAAAAAGATATTTCCTAATCCTTTCTCCTGAAATAGTCTGTAAACTCTCATCAGCCAAGTAGCCCAATGGTCCTAGAACCCAGAGAATGGGCTCTAAATCTCATTTCCCATTAGAAGAAATGAAGGAAAGGAATTTAGTCATCTAAAATAAAGAAAATTACTAGTAATGTACTATATACTCATGTTGATTTAGGATAATACATACCCTAAGTCTATATAGTTTTGCAGTGTAATTTTCAATAACAGTTCTTAAAAAACAAGAAAATTACTTGGATCATTTCAAAAGACTTGGGAGCCAACTTGAATAACCTCTGACCAGGCAAAGACAGCGCAAAATAAATATTAAACAAATAATAATGGCAATCAGTTGAAATACTTAAAAAATCCATGAGTTCATAATGATAGTTAAAAAAATTAAAAAACACTTCCTAGTCAATTTTAGCTGATATAAGGAAGCAATTCATTATTTTGAAAATTAATTAATGATGACATATTTAGTACCTTTCCTGTAGAATCTGTACTTCAGGGCAGAAATCGTTGATTAGGGGAAATTTCTGTTTATAGAAGTATCCAAATAATAAATGAAGAAGGAATGGCAGAATTAGAATGTCACCATTTGCAACTCCTAATGAATAAATGGACCTAGACTCTTATCTGTGGTTGCTGACAAAGCAAAAAGAGAGCCAGACATTATTGACTTCCGATTAAGAAAAGCACAATACTACTCATGAAGTATTTCTGCCCCTTAAATCACTCATAAATATGACCATATTAAATATAAGGACAGGGAAAGAGTTATACATATCATAATGAGTTAGAAAAACCTAGATTGGGAAATTCTACAGGACAAATGACATGGCCCCTTCAACAAATAAATTGCAAGGAGAAAAAGTATTAATAAATAATGAAAGGGATCAAAAGAGATTAAAAAACCGATCAACCAATTGCAACGTGTGGACCTTAGATCTTGATTTTAGCAAATCTAAATGAAAAAAGTGTATGATTTATGGGAAACTTTAAACACTGACTGGAATTTAGATGACATTAGAGAATCAATATGAATTTTTCAGTGTGATAAAAATATTATGGGTATATTTTCAAAAGATCCTTCTAATATAAAGCTACATCCTGCAGTATTTGTGGATGCAGTGATTTTATATCTGGGATTTGTTCACAACAATGCAGGGTAGGAGTTGGATGGGGGTATAGCGAATACAAGAGTAGAAAAAATTGATCATTGCAGAAAGTCGGTGATGCATTCATTACATAAGTCTTTCTACTTTTTCATGTTTGAACTCTTCCTTAAATAAAATACACTTTACCACTTTTTTAAAGTACACATCACCACTTTTCTAATAAGAACTAAACAAAGCCAGGAGTAAGGACCTAGAAAGAGCAGTAGATACAAATTCAGGAAATCGTAGACTTGGGGAGAACTAATTCGCTCCTCTGAGATTTGAACAATTTCTACATTGTCCCTTAAGGTTGTGCCCATGTACTGCATATCACCTGCAGCCCATTCCCATGGGTGACAGCTGTTTAAAATCTCTTACATGGAAACCTGCCTTCCTATATCTTTCCTCTAATCCATGGAATATATTACCAACTCCTCCTCACACAAGAGTCCCTGTTTGTCAACAAGCATTCACCTATCCTTTTCACCCTAACGCCACAAGCAAGGCTTCTGAGCTTCAGTCTAAACCAAGTTCTAGGGGTCTGTTGTTCCACCCACCGATGACTTTGGTCTCTGCCATCCTAGCTGCTATACTCTGATCTAAGAACAGTGTAACTCCACTTATAGGCTCGGCAATGGAGTGGCCTGGGTGCGATCTTGGTGTGGCAGAGGACATAGGGCTATCGACTCCGTTGTTCCAGTTACCACACTTCTTGTTACCATGCGCTGGAGTCTGAGTGCACAAAGTTCCAAGAGTTGGATATTAAATGTTAAAGAATTCTGGGAGTCAATTGTTAGATGCAGTTATATTAAAAACAAAGGTAATAGATACTTAAAAACTCATTGCTTTCTAATTATTTTGCTACCTTTTTACCGCTGTCTCTTCTTTTAAGGTTTTTTCTCTCTATTGTATTTGTGTAGTAGAAATAATATATAACACTATGCTACTGCATATATTTTCCAAACTCTGTGATCAGTGACATCATGTTTGTAGCTTGAAATTGGCCGCAGTGGGAGTATTTACACTAGTAAGTCATTGTTTCCCCTCCCACCTCAAGAGAGCCAGTTGTTAAACATTTACCATCACACTACTGGATAGAGTTTAACATCTTAGTGTTTTTTGTTTTTGTTTGCAACCATGTTACATTATACTTGGTCAAATTGGGCTCTTAGCTATTGACTGCTAAAACAAGTATGATCCATTATTACTGATGATACTGTGACTTGTCTCACCTTTGGGTTCTTGTGTTTTGGGGAGAAGATTTACCCCAAGACATTTGTGGCACACCACAGTTTCACAGGACTCAGAAGAAATAAAGCCAACAGCGAAACTTTATTGGCAAACTAGCAAAGTGAAAATAAGGTGGAAGGTGGACAAAATGAGGGCAAAGCGGCAAAGTGAAAGTAAGGATAGAAGATGGGTAAAGCAAGAGTACACCCCCAAGGGTAGAGGGTGGGTCAGCCCCAGAGGAGCTGATGCTAAGTTCTAGGGGTTACTTTTACAGAGCTCTGGGTGAATTCCCCACCCTTGCCTCCTCCTACGTGCGTTTCACCCTGATTGTCCACAAGGGGGTCAAGACAAATGTTTTATAGAGAGAGCATAAAATGAGCTGGGTTCAACAAAAGGTGAACCTTGCTCCTTCTGTATCTGTATTGCACGCCAGTTAGAACTGGCCAGCAAGGTTTGGTTCTATTCTCTTTTTTAGGATGGCTGAGTGGTAGGTTCCTTGACTTTTAAGCTGATCGGTAGAACCCATTTTCTGTTTTCTTATTTTCCCACCTTCCCCCATTCCCTGCTCATGGTTGTTACCTAACACAGATACATCTAGTTCCTTAGACCTCATACTAATCACTGTAAAATTTTATCCTTTTATATTTAGCTCGCTAATTCTCAATTAGCATCTAAGTACTGATCATACCTCCAACTTCAAGTTATCAATAAATTTGATGTGTGCCTCATGTATATTTATTCTGAAAACGTTAACGAGAGACAAATGCAGGATACAGCCTTGGGACTCATTAATATGTACTTCCTTACATCTTGATATCAATTAGTTAGTCAGCACTTTGTATGTATAATCAATTAGTTACTAATTCATCCAGTATGTCAGAGTCCAGTTCATATTTCTCCATCTTGTCCAAAAGAACATCATCATAAACCTCATTAAAGGTTTAATCAATAACAAAATGATCTCTCTATAAATAGGCTTTCCCAGAGATACTGAACTGGTTACCCTGTCAAAGCGGAGGAAATAAAATCAGTTTTGTCTTGCTGTTAGTAAGCTCATTCTGGGTCTTAACCATTCTTCTTCACTAATTGCCTGAAACTATTCCTCTAGTAACCTATTTTAGTCTTGCCTGAAATTAAGGTTATAGACAATCATCTACAATTTTTCTGACTCTGCCTTCTTTCTCTTCCAAAAATCATAATAACCCAGTGTCTCCAGTCTTCTGATGTCTCTCCTATTCTTGATAATGCCTCAAAGATCACTGACAATAAGTCGATCCTGTAATAACTTGTTCTTAGGACCCTAATGCCTCAAAGCTGGGGGCTGGAACTCATTTGTAGTAGCTCTGAGTTCTTCCATATTCTAATTAATGTTGGGCTTCCATCTTCCCTTATCAAAGTTCATTCTGTTTTTCTATGCCTCTTAATTTCACACACTCCACCTGAAGAGGAATTCTTGCCCTGAAAATGAGAAACAAAAGAAAATGAAAGTACTTTGTTGTCTCCATATTCTCCATTGACTATGGTCCCAAGACACAGGTCCTATCCTTTACTTGATGTTATTGCTCAAACTTTACTGAAAAGAATGAACCACCCAAATGACAGCCATACATGACCTGGTAGTTTTAGAGCAGCTTGAGTTTATTTGGAGCTTTAACCTTTCTGATACTTAGAAATGTGTTCCGTGGATATTCTAGCACTTTGGTGATTTCACACGACAACCTGGACCTTCCAGAAGTTGTGAGACCATAACCTTTCAATTTGCAACCAATTTCCTACCTCTTCAAGGTAGGTATGGTATATATTAAACTTTAAATATTCAATTAATTCGATCTTGAGAAATGTTTATCCTGAAAAAACCCTTTTTTTTTTTAAGGAAAGGTGCAGGCCGGAATGAAGGCGAGCAGGGACAGGCCAGCAGGCAGAGAGAGGAGGAAGAGGCAATTTGTTTATTCTATTTAATTGTTCATCTTGGCTTTTGCTTCTTGCCCTAGGTCTCAAACCGGGGACCTTGGGATGTGCATGAACTGTGCTGGGAGGATTTAACCACTAAGACACCAAGATGCGACATCTTGAGTTCTTTTTTCTTTTTATAAAGTATAGGTACTTCTGAAATCACAAAATCATAATCAAGGGGACCCACAAATATGGACGAACTCAGTATATTTAGGTACATCTTTCTTTAATTTTATTTAACTGATCTTTAACTTAAAATAAACTTATTAATATAATGAAATCTTGTTATACAACATTCTTTTACCTGAAAATCTCTTCGCTGCCCTTATGCACAATTCCAAAAATGTTAACAATGTCTATGGGTTTTAACCCAGAGGCCCTGAAGTAAGATATGAAACCAAGATTTTCACCTTTCTTCTGTCACTAATTAACTTTGCTTCTTGGACAGTTTTGCTTCTTTACCTTCTTTTTTCACATCTAAAGATTGTTGCACATCTGGAGACATTGTTCCAGATCTAAGGGGAAAAGAGCAGTAAAATACTCAACCGTCCTGTCTATAGGTTTTTGTTGGCATCTGTCTAATCTCTGCAGCTGATGTGAACATGACGGGGAAGAAAGGTTTGAGTTAGGAGTCTTGGTATAGAGAAGATGGGGGAGGAGGAGGAAGAAACAGTTCCTCTGAGGTTTTCCAGAAGAGGTAATTTCATAGCAAAACTAAGTCAACCTATCAAAACAAGATAATGACAAGGGAAAAAGTAAAAGTTTTTGGCCAAATCCATTTCATAATTTTTCTTTCCTGCCCCTACAAAGCTATCTGAACTGAGATCTTGTTAGTGGACCTTCATTTCCAGTAAACATTACTCCCTGAGAACAAAAACGGGAAGCTCCCACATGTAGCCACTGGAAACAGTCCCAGATGCAGGAAGAGGTTTGTATGACATCATTCAGAAAGTTATGCAGTAGGAAGGCCTGCAGATTAGAAGAATAGCTCACCTAAGAGTATTTTTTTTCACCAGGAATTTTTATCTAGTATTTAGAAATCCCAAGCTTTTTAGAAAATATATTTCTCGATATATGTGTATATTTAACCCCCATGTAGAAATGTAAATACCCCTGTAGAATTGCTCAGATACTAATAAAATTATTCATGTGCTTAAACATTTAGTTAAAAGACCAGAAAAAGGTAAATATTACATCAAAAAAGCTTTGTTCATGTTTTTAAAAATAACTTCGTTTTAGTAAAAAATGATATGTGCTCATTGTTAATTATTGAAACAAACAGAAAAGTACAGAGAAAATAATAAAAAAAACCTCTCATTTATTTCTCAGGAAATAAACACAAACAGAATTTTGCTAAGTCCTCTCCAAATGTTTTTCTATGCAATATATGTTTAATTTTACATGAGTGGCATGTTTAATATTTGTTAATTGTGTTCTTCCTTCCTCCTCAATAATGTCTTTTAAAAAAATATGGGAAAGGTGCAGGCAGGAATGAAGGTAAGCAGAGGTAGGCAAGCAGGCAGGCAGGCAGGAAGAGAAAGGAGGAGGAAGTACTTTATTTTCATTTAGTTTTTCACATTGATTATTCCCCTTGGCCCTGGGTCTTGAACCTGGGACCTTGGGATGTATGTGGGACTGCTCCCACGCTCAATAGTGTCTTTAACATCTTGATGCATTTCTAAAAACAGGTATAGGGCATGACCTTTGAAGGACTCCATAATTTTATATTTTATTTTGTTTGTTTCATATACTTAGTTAATTCCATATGGTGGAAATATAGGTTTATAGCAAGAACTTTTTTACACATTCAAAGAACTGTTACGTCAAGTAACACATTTGCACAAGAATCTTGTTTGGTTGCTCCTACTGCAAAAACTTGGAATACTGTATATTATACTGAGTGAATGTAATAGACATACAGTATGTATCTTTATTATCATTAAATAAAGCTAAACATTTTAAAAAGCAAGAATGAAACACACAGGAAAACTCAATAGACTTGACACGAATGTAAAATACAATAAAAAAAATTAAAAACCAGAAAGAACTTATAAAATTGTTTTAGCAAATATGACAAAGGGTTAACAAAACAACATATAAAAAGCTCACATAAATCGAAAAGGACAGTAGCTCACAATAGATGAAGACACAAAGAGTGATTTTTAAATAATAGTTACAAATGGCTTAAAAATAAAATATAACTTGGCATGCCCTGTTGGCTTGGGCATTACGCAGGTAGCTAGCTGGTCAAGCCCAAGGACCTGTGTTTTCTACCCGGGACCAGGAGGAACAATCAAAAATAAAAAAATAGAACAAATACGTAAAACAGTCCTTCCTTCCTCCTCTTCCTTCTTTCCCTAAAAATGCTTCTTTCTCCTCTTACCTCTTAAAAAATATGTATACATATGTATACCTTAATATCACTAGTAAAGAAATGAAAATAATAGACAACTTATCACCAACAATATGAAAGATTTTAAAGTTGAGCTAGCACATATTCAGTAATTAGTTCAGTGTCTGGTAAAAAAAATATGTGGCTAATGAATATTAGGTCTTATTCAGTGGTGATAGCATTTCTGTTGAAAGTCTGAATTTGTCATATCTTTTGAAAAGCTAAATATTTAGCAACAGAAATTAAGAAACTTACAAATATTTATAATCATTGCCTACTATTTCTATTTCTAGAATAGTTTCCTAAATAATAACTTGAAACACAAAAGCTTTGTACACAAAGAAGCAAATCACCACATTTTTTTATAACAAAAATGTATATGACCTCAATGTCCAACAATACCTGAGTAATTAAGCAAATTACGATGGAGCCATAGGTCAGACTACCCTGAACACATTTTAAATTGTATTTATAAAGAATCTTTATTAACTCGCTAAAGACATATGATATAGTATTGATAGGAAAAGGAGGGCATGAAACTGTATATAGAACTCTGGTGGTGGGTGCAGTGTGTAATATGCCCATATACTGAGAAGCAAGTTCAATCTCTTAAAATGAATATTGCAGCATGCCCTGGGGGAGCAGGGTTAGGTCAGTCGCCTCCAAAGAGCGAGTCACATACCCCAGTGTTTGAGTCCTGGAGCTGGGGGTCAGGGTGTGGGGAAGCAACCAGTGTGAACAACTAAATAAAATAAGGATGCTTCTTCCTCCTCCCTCTTCCTGACAATCTGCCTGCATCTTTCCTTTAGAAAATATGAAAAAATTAATACTGCTTTGTGACAGAAATAAAATTACTATATTAAAAATTAATTTTATGTATAGTAATTTTAAGTTGATCTTTAAGAAATAGCCTGGAAGAAAACACATAAATAATTTAATAAGTATCTATTACAAGGGAGAATATGGGTGATTTTTAATTTTATGTACTTTTCTTTGTTTTACAAATTTTCTGCAAAAATCATATATACATTCATTAGCAGAAAACTAAATATTAATAACTGAAACAGATATACATTTAGTGAATTTAAAAGCAAAATCAAAGACAAGGTAACATGTAAAACATAACATTTACAAACCTAAATTCAGGAGAGAAATAAAAATCTTAATTTTTTTTACTCTGCTGAAAATTGCCTGGATTTTCACGTTTCTGTCATTCTCCATTCCCATGAATCCACAATTTTATTACCTAGTAATTAAAAGTTTTTAACTTTGTTATTGTGGTAAAATAAATATAAAATTTGCTACTTTAACCATTTTTCTGTTCCCCCATTGGCTGTGGACCTCAAACCTGGCTTTCATAGCCTTCGCTTTGGGACAGGCTCTGTTTTTAAGGACATATTTCAGGGGTATTGAGAACATTCACATTGCTGTGTAATCATCTCTGGTGTCCATGTCTAGAATATTTTTATTTTTCCCAACTGAAACTTTCATTAAACACTAACATTGAATTCACAGATTAGTAACTTAGAAGAGAAAGGATGGAACGTATCTTGTATCTCTGTGTTTCTAGAAAATTTCTCCTATGAAAACTTTTCATAAGCCCAACAATCTGCATATTGAAATAACTTTTTTCCCTTTCTAAAATTAGACACAGAAATTCACTGGGTACTTTTGCAGAGAGCTTGACCCGTAAAATTTCCACTATACTTCTACATACTTGGTATGTTTTCAGTCATTAGCTTGCCTAGGAACAAAAGCAAATGTCAATAACTTGTTCTTATCATAACACTCCATTTTTAATGACAGTGTTTCCCACTGATTATACACAGGGGAAAAATAGAAAACTGAGACGGTACTTTTGTCAGTTAGTCAGATGACTTTCTAAACAAGAAATTTTTTTTAATGGGTGGATGGGTGTAAGAACTTGGCTTGAAATGATGAAAAGGCAGGAAAAGACAGCAAAATCCGTTTCTCATTGGATTAGAGCCCAGATTGTCCTGCTTATATGAAATTAAGCCCAAATCCTAAAATTCAAAAAAAAAATATGTGGAATACCTGCTGTCATCCTCCTGCAAATAGAGCAGATTTCCCAGGTGATGTGAACTAGAGTGCTGGCAGAGGAACAGGACAAATGTAACAAACGCCACCTTGCCATGTAGCTATTGCAGGTGCTTGCAGTAGCTCACTGAGGCTGACAATGGCTTGACAGGATCCAACATCTTGGACACCTGCTTAGTGCCAGACACAGTATAAGAAGCATGACTGCAAGCCAGCTGGGACAGTGAGGGTGGGGACCCCCCTCTCTAGCCCTCCTGAACTCAAAGCCCCACTGGTTACCCTACGAGATAACACAGGCCAGGGAATACCAAGGTGGGCCAGATTCAGTGCAGCCTCACACCTTCACTCGTGCATCAGTCTGCAGCGAGGCAGAATCCCAGCAGGACTCCCCCAACCCATACTCATGCTTGGCAGTAGCTGGGAGGTGGGAACTGGTGCACAGTCAGCTTCTGCTGAGGACAGCAGGAAGTCAGTACTATTCTCCTTTGCATTTTTTGTCTTGGAAAAAAATGATTATATCATAGTACGGAAAGAAAAAAGAAATTAATATACTAAGTACTATAAATCCACCATCAGTTTCATCAATTCTTAGCATGTGCTCATAATTATTTCACATTTAAAAAAAATGCAATAAATAGTACAGTCTCTCCGCAACTTAGTTTTCTTCCCAAATCATTTCTCCCCATGGGAAACCATTATTCTGAAGACAGTGTCATCAATCACAAACATGCTTTTGTACTATTTCTACAAATACAGGTATCTATAAAAATATTGATTTTACTCTTTTTGAGATGTATGCAGATAAACAAAAGATTGCTATTTTTGCAGACTTTATTTCATCGAGTAGTATGTTTTATATTCAATCACATTTATACACATAACGGTAGTTTGTGAATATTATATAATTTATCTCCAATCTAAAAACAAAGTGTTGCTTCCAGTTGTTTCTGTTTCCTTGCTATTAAAAAACAATAATTTAAGTTCATTTTCCACATATGTGCACATGTGCAAGAGTTTCCCTAGGACGTATATCCACAAGAACTCCTGAGTTGTTATGTTTGTTCACCGTTAACAGAAAATATCAAACTGTTTTCCAAACTTGTACAATGGATGGTCTCAACAACAGTGAATAAGACTTCTAGCTGCTCCACAACTTCATTAACATTGGATGGTTTCTGGTGTTTTAGTTCTATGCTAATGTCATCACTGTGATAAAGTATCTTCATATGGTTTTGAGTTGCAAGCCTGGTTGTGAATGAGGTAACTCATCTTTCTGTATACTTAGTGAAAAGTAATGTATTTTTGTCCTACTAAATGTCTTACATTGTTTTGTGCATTTTTCTTTTGTATTGTCCTTTTCTTCATGCTTCATAGGAGTTCTTTACATATTCTGAATCCCAAACTTCTATGAGTTGAGTTGCATATATTTTAATTCCGTTTGTAGCTTGTCTTCTCACGCTTAACATGGTGTCTTTTTTTCCCCTCCTAAAGTAAATGTACAGGCAGGAATGGAGGTGAGTAGGCAGGTAGAAAAGAAGAGAGGAGGAAGAAGAATTTGTTGATTTTATGTAGTTGTTTATCTTGGTTGCTCCCCCTGGCCCTGAGTCTTGAACCTGGGTCCTTGAGATGTATGTGGACTATGTCTGGCGACCTTATGCACTAGGACACCACAGTGTGTCTTTTTATGAACAAATTTTATTGATTTTAACGTAGTTGAGTTTATATATTTTTTTCCTTACAGGCTTATGATGTTTTAATGTTTAAGGAATTTAAGGAATTCTTCCTCACCCTAAAGTCATAACATTTTTTACTTATTTTTTCTAAATATTTTAAACATTTGCCTTTTATATTTAAGTCCATTCTGAATTGATTTTTACACCCCCTTAGGTGGCTCAGAAAGCAAAGACACAGGCTTTATTGGTATAGGTTAAAGGGGCACCTTTCATTTTTTCCCTTATAGATGACTAAATTTCCCAGTCCTTTTCTCCACAGATCTATCATATTAATCCATTAATATGATTAATCCATTCATCCATTCCATTAATCTCTAGGTTGGATTCTGCTCTTTCTCTTTTGTCTAGGTCTGTTTGTCTATCCCCGAGTCTACATAAGCATTGCTTTAGTTACTACAGCTTTATAATTAGGGCAACAGCACTCCATGGTTACTGTGGTCCAGCTGCCATCCATTTTGGCATTTACCTCAGATTTGTCACTTTTAAAACCACATACAATTATTAATAGTTGCATTACAATATGCTGGAGTGAGTTTGGTAAGCCTACACTTTGTATTTCAGCTTCTGCCA
Organism: Solenodon paradoxus; assembly: GCA_004363575.1. NCBI lineage: Eukaryota > Metazoa > Chordata > Mammalia > Eulipotyphla > Solenodontidae > Solenodon > Solenodon paradoxus. The sequence goes on along the minus strand of RJWH01004764.1, from coordinate 43,180 downwards.
TCTCTAAAGCATGAGACACATGTGCAGCAAACTGAATTTTGACAGCAATTCTTGGCTAAAACGGAAATATAGCTAGAAATCATCTGTGTGTCTTCTTCCAATCATCTGTGTGTCCTTTTTGGAGACAATATAGCTATTAATTAATTACTTTTCAAGAAGAGCATTCCAGGCTTACTGTTAAAATAAGGCCAGGAGAGTGAACTCAGCGATGTCCAGTGGTGAGGGGGAAACAGGAGGTGTGACTGCTCCTGATGTCTATTTGGTAAACCACACAGCAGTGATGGGCCTGTCAGGCCACCAGTTAGTGAAATGTGGGAAACTCTAGATTAGATTCCATGAACTATGTGCAGGAAATGGAGTTAGAACAGTGCTGCAAGAGAATATATGAAAGGTAGACCAGACACTCTTACAAAGCTTCATTCTATGGTGATAATCGACTTTATTTATGTTAATGTTGTAATAATAAACTCTTTTTCAACAAGGAGCTCATGAAAATAGAGGAAGTGCATGTTTAATAAAAAAAGTAAGTTTAACTTCTCAAGAAAATTTATGATGAGTATCTCTTTCACAAAATGTCTCTATTTACCAGCCCATGGGGCATGTAGAAATATCAAGACCTGGGCCTGGGAGGAACAACCAAGATGAACAACTAAGTAGAATCAATAAATATTTCTTCCTCCTCTCTCTTCCTGTGGGCACCTTCCCTTTAAAACAAAAACCAAAAAACAAAGAAAAAAAAAAAAAGAGAGAAGACTGTGCCTGGAGACAATGATTTTTCATGTGAAGGTGAGTTTTACATATCACTGTGAAATATGACTTTTCATAAGATCTAATAAGTCTTAATTTTTATAATGTATAATCGTATATTTAATTCAAATATAATATACACCCAGACAGAGAGAGAGACAGAGACAGAGAGACAGAGAGAGAAATAGAGAAATATCTGGAAGAATACATATCAAGAGTGATTGTCTCGGGTGTGCCCTGGTGGTGTAGCAATTAGAGCCACTCCTATAGCTGGCACAGTCCACATACATCCCAGGGACCTGGGTTCACATTCTAGGGTGGGAGAGCAATCAAGATAAACAACCAAAAAATAATTCTTCCTCCTTCTTATTCCTGCCTGCCTGCCTCTGCTTCCCTTCATTTCTGCCTGTACCTTTCCTTAAAAAAAAAAAAAAAGTAAAAAGCGAGCATCTCTATAGATGGAGGAAATTATCAGAACTACACAAGTTTATATTCTCACCAACAATGTACAAGGGTTCCCTTTTCTCCACATCCTTGCCAACACTTCTTGTTTCTTGTCCTTTAGATATAAATCATTTTTACAGGTGTGAGGTGATACTGCATTGTGGTTCTGATTTTCATTTCTCTAATAATCAGTGGTGATGAACATTTCTTCACATGCTTATTGGCCTCTGTGTGTAGTCTCTAGAGAGTCCTTCATATTTAAGTTCATTCTGAATCGATTTTTATTCCCTGCTCATTTTGTATTTTTAATGTTGAGTTGTAAGAGTTTCTTATATATTTTGGATGTTAATACCTTGTTGCATGTGTGAGTTGTATCTTTTCCCATACAGCAGTTTGTCTTTCAGTTTTTCTTTTAAAACCAAAGTTAATAAGTTTATTGCTTGTATTTTCTTCTGTGGATTTTATGGATTCAGGTTTTACATTCAAGTCTTTAATCTTCTTGAATTAATTTTTGTGTATGATGTGAGATAGTGGTCTGGTTTTATTCTTTTGCATGTGGCCATCCAGTTTTTCCAATACTATTTATCGAAGAGATTTTCTTTTCTCTATTGTATGCTCTTGACTCCTTTGTCATATATTAGTTGTCTATATGTGTGTGGATTTATTTATGGGTACTCAATTTTGTTCTATTGATCTGTGTGTCTTTTTATTACAATACCATGCTGTTTTCAATCTTATAACTTTGCAGTATAATTTGAAGCCAGGAAGTATGATACATAATTTTTTCTTCTTTTATTTTCCAGGATTGCTTTAGCTGTTCAAGGTTTTTAGTATTGCTTGTTCTGTGAAAGATGCCATTGACTATTTTAACAATATTAATTCTTCCAATCCATGACAGAGTATCTTTCCAATCTCCATGTCTTTCAAGAATGTCTTTTCAATCTACCAGTCTTTTAGTTCTTTTGCTAAATTTATTGCTGGGTATTTTATTCTTTTTGATTTAACTGTAAACAGAATTGTTTCTTTGATTTATCTTTCTGCTGGTTCATTATTTACTTATAGGAACTCAGATTTTCATGCATTGACTTTGTAGTCAAATACTTTACATATTTATTGCTTCTAATATTTTTTTAGTGGAGTCTTTATCATTTTCTATGTGTATTATCATGTCATTATGTTTAGAAGTATTTCCTCTTTAATAGTGACGTTATTCGGTTCTGGACTTTCTTTTCGGGAGAGGTTTTTGGTTACTATTTTAATTTCCTTACTTGTGATGGATCTGGTCAGACTTTCTGTTTCTTCCTGATTCAGTATTGGAAAGTTGTATGATTCTAGGAGTAATTTCTTCTAGATTATTCAATTTGCTGATCATGTAGATGTTCGTAGCCTTTGTATTTCTGTGGTATATGTTGCAACTTCTCTCATTTTTAATTTTATTTGAATTATCTTTCATTCTTAGTAAGCTTAACTAAAGTTCATCAATTTTACTTATCTCGTTACAGAACCAGCTCTTGGTTTCATTGATCACTTATATTAGCTTTTTATTTTTACTTGTTATTTCTGAAATATTTTTATTATTTTCTTCCTCTTAATGAATTTTTATTTCATTTGTTTTTTTCTGCCTAGTTTCTTTAGGGGTAAGTTTAGATTGTTTGAGATTTTCTTATTTCTTCAAGTATATATTGCTATAAAATTCCATTGTAGTACAGTTTTTGCTTTACCCCTGTGTTCTGATAGTTCATATCTTTATTTTTCATTCATTGCTGTTTTTTTTAAGGGAAAGGTACCAGTAGCGATGAAGGCAAGCAGGCAGGAAAGAAGAATGAGGAGGAAGAAACACTTTGTTTATTGTTATTTAGTTGTTCACACTGGTGTTACACCCACCCAAGGTCTTGAACTGGGGACTTTGGTGTATACAGAACTTTTCCCAGGTGTACTAGACCACTAGGCTATCACAGCGTACCCTGTTTGTTTGTTTGAATTTCTCCTTTGATTTTCTCATTGACTTTAGTCATTCAGTGGCATGCTGTTTGGTCTCCACACATTCTGTGATTTTTTTCCAGCTTCTTGTGGTGGTTTCTAGTTTCTTATCATTGTGATTTAAATGTTTTATACAATTTCAACATTTATAAATTTATTGAGACTTTTTTTGTGTCTTAACATATGGTCTATCCTTGGGAATATTTCATATATACTAGATAAGAATGTGATTTTTGGGCAAAATGTTCTCTATGTGTCTATTAAGTGCACTGGTCTAATGTGTTGTTTAGGGCTAAATTTTCTTGTTGATCCTCTGTCCGTATAATCTGTTTTTTGATGTAAGTGGGGTATTAAGTTTCCTACTATTATTGTGCTGCTGTCAATGACTCCCTTAAGGTCTATTAATATTTGCTTTATATACTTGGATGCTCTTCTGTTGGATGCATCTATAGTAATAAGTGTTATGTCTTCTGGATGGATTGACACCTTTTTCATTATTTAATGTCCATCTTTATCTCTTGTTATTTTTTGTTTTGGGGCCAGAAGTCTATTTTCTCTGACATAAGTATAGCTTTTGCTGCTTTTCTTAGGTTAATTTTGGTTTCTCTTAACACTTTTCCCTAGGACATATTGTTAGCTAAAAAGAAAAACATCTTCAAGCTGAATAAACAGGACAAGCTTGTGACATGGAATCTTTTTAATGTAATTTGAGTCTTTTCTGAAACTTCTATACATGATCTTTGATGAAACATTTACTTGTTTAAAACCAAGTGCGAATCAATGACTTGAAATCTATTTTATAAATCATATAATGAAATATTTGTTCCAACAATAGTCTATCTTCATTTCATTTGAATCAGTAAATGTTTAATATCTTCTATCTTGTATCTTCTATATTAAAGACAAATAAAAGTATATATTATTGGTCAGACTAATTTGTTTTTATCAGTCTATACCTTCCTTTTTTATTAAGTTCACAAAGCATGTTTGAAAATGATATCTAAAAAGTTAATGGGGCTTCTTCTGATTTTTATGCATGACTCATGTTGAACTATTCAGAAAAGTCAAATACTATTTTTAATTAAAATTTTATTGAAGGAAAATTTTATGATAGTACTACATGAGTTTAAGGTATACAGCCTCATAAATAAACATCTGTATACAATACATTAAGTACATTGCCAACAGTCCAATGCTACCCTTCATCATATAACTGACCATTTTTACCCAGCTTGCTTTCCTTCTCCCTTCCCTTCTGGAAACCATTAATTTGGTTCTATATACTTTATAAAAGTCTATTTATTTTTTAAGAACAGGAAGGGAAAAGAGGAAGAAGCATTTTTAAAGAAGGAAGAGAAGGAGAAGCACTTTTTATTTCTTTACCTTTTTGTTGTTCCGCTACACAAATCCCAGCCCCACCTCTCACCCCTGTTCATGAACCTGAGTCCTTGGGCATGGCATGGTCTATGTCCCAGTCACTGGCTTATTGCCTGAGACACCAGGTTGCATTTGAAAATCTAATTTTGTTTGTTCGTTTCATTTGTTTGGTTTCTCTTATACCACACACGAGTGAAATCATACAATATTTGTCTCTCTCCTTCTGACTTATTTCACTAAGCATAATTACCCCTAGGTCCACCATTCTATTCCAAATAGCAGGATTTCATCTTTTTAAAAAATAACATATAGTATTCTTGTGTGTGTTAGCTCTTGGTTATAGTAAATAATGCTGCAATAAACATAAAAGTGCATATATATCTTCAAATGAAGTGTTTTTGTGTTTTTCAGATAATACCCAGAAGTGGGATAACAGAATTATATGAATTTTCATACTTAAATTTTTGAGGAATATTCATACTACCTTCCATAAGGGTTGCACCAATTTATACTCCCACACACTATGCAAAAGTTTTCCTTTTCTCTGTCTATTAGTAGTTGGGTGGATAAAGAAGATGTTATATATATAGATAAATAATGGAATATTACTTTCTTTAGAAAAAAAAAAAGATGAAATCCTTGGTGGACCCAGAATATATCAAGTAATTCCCTGCTCTTTTTTAAAGTTAACCGCTGAGAAATTGGCAGTAACTCTTACGGGGGTTCTCTTGTATGTGACTAATTTTCTCCAGATCCTTTTAAGAGTCTCTCTTTATCTTGAATTTTTTTCATTTTTATTAAAATGTGTCTTGGTGTGTGTATGCTTGGGTTAATTTTGTTTTGAACACTTTTAGGTTCATGGACCTGAATGTCTATTTCCTGTTCCTCCTGATGTTATCCCATATGTCTCTAATGTTATCTCTCTTTATTTTTTCTCTTTGCTATTCTTATTGGGTGCTTTCCACTGCCCTTTATTCTGGTTCACTTATTTGATTGGAAGTTTCTTCCAGTCTACTGCTGAGCCCCACTTTTGTGTTTTTTGTTTAGCTCTTATGTTCTTTAGTTCTATAATTTTGTTTGGAACTTCCTCATATTTCTGTCTTTATTGTAGATCTTATTTTGTCCATTCATTCATTTCCTAATTTCAGTGAGCGTCATCAAGACTGTTGCTTTGAAATTTTCAGGGAATCTACTTAATCAGTTGTATTAGGATTTTTCTTTGGGGCTTTGTTTCGGTACATCCTTTGGCATAAATTTCTCTGTCTTCATTATCTTTGTAGCTGTGATTATTGCTATGGATTAAGCTAAAAGGTTTTTTTTTTTTCCCCCTAACTTGATGTAATAGTCCTGTGTTAGGATTTCAAATTGCAGAACACAGGCCTGGGGCAGAAACTCCAGTAGTCAGGGCCTGGGGGTTTAAGTAGTAGGCAAGGAGATGGGTCAGCATCAGCCCCAGGTAGGGGAGGGGCAGTTGTTTCTCAGAGTGCTGAGTTTTCTTATGATCCTCTTTGAAAGAGCTACTGAGGCAGACCTGAGAACTCCACAAACTGAGCTTTGCAGGAAAGCACTGAGTTTCCTGTATCAGGGTTGCAGATTTTGGTTACCTGCTGCTATCTGAGGCAATGCTGCCCTGGTAGTCACAAGTACTAAAACTAGGAAAATAACTACCCCATGACTTGCTGGTGGTAGAGGAGCAGGGATTTTGACTTCTGATCCTATTTCAATATGGTGTCCCTCAATGCCAATCCTAACTCCAATATGGCATCCCCCAGTTCCAGCACCACAAAGGGAAGAGAGTCTAGGAAGACTCTCAGCAGCATCTCTGTCCAATGGCAGGTTATCCTTTTTTCTTATTCTTTCCACTGAAACTTTTGGTTCAACAAAGAAAAATCCTTCAGCTAGATCTATACACACTCACCCTGCTCACTGTCCTGCTCCCCAGTTTCATTGTTCTCCAAAGGAAAGCCCTCTATTTTCCACACCGGTATGTATGAACTCCCCTGTAGGGTGCAGTTCCTAGATGCTGGGACACCCGATGTGAGCTAAGTCCTTAAGTCCCTATAAAGAGGTTCTGTATTACGGGTGTCCCTCTCTACCTTGGGTCCTGCTGCCTGGGCAGTTAGCCTGGCAAGACTGTGTTTTTCTAAAGTTTCCAATTTTTTTTTTCCCACTTTTCTTTGTGGAGATGCTGGATCCCTAGCCCTCAGTTCTTTTTTGAATGCTGTAGTTTGTATTTAGATGCAATTTTGTTATGTCTATGGAGAGGAGGTGAACTCAAGATCTAGCTAGTCTGTTTGTTTTTGTTGTTGTTTTAAGTAAAGGTAGAGGCAGGAATCAAAGTAAGCAGAGGTAGGCAGGCAGGAAGAGAGAGAGATGGAAGAAACAGTCGTATTTATCTTTATTTAGTTGTTCATCTTGGTTATTCCCCCTGGCCCTGGGACACAATCCTGGGCCCTTCAGATGTATGTGGACTGTGCTCAGCAGGAGGCAGCAGACCTAACTGCTACTCCACCAGGGTGTACCAATTCTCCATTTTGTGTGTGTTTTCCAAACACTGTATTTTATACTTGCCATGCATTTAACAACAACAACAAAAAAAACATGCAATGCCTTTTGGTGTACCTTGGTGTCTCAAGTGGCTGAGGTGGCTAAGGTGCAGACGATGTGTATTGCTGCAGGTCCAAGTAGCTCAAGGCCTAAGCATAGTGCTTTCTGAGCCCAAAGAGGTCACTTGAAGGCCCCAAAGTGTGAGGCATGAATCTACTTATGAATCCAAGGAGCAACTGGTCATTAGGGAAAGACTCTGCCCAAATGGCAGTGAGCAGTACAGTGGTTTTATAGAAGGAGATTTTGTCAGTGCTAATTAACCATTGATTCTAAATGGAGGTTAGAACAAAGCGTTTAGCTTTCTCAGAACAATCATGTGGGCCCACATATATGCGGGGTGGGGGAATGTTCTGCCCTAGGCTCGGGGGCATGGCATCTTGGAGGTATTATCCCTGGCTCCTGAACTTGGGAGGGAATTGTAAGGACTGTGGCCTTAGGTTTAGAGTCATGCCCTCCTTCACTGGGCCGACACCATGTGAAGCTCCAGGACCCCGGTATGAGACCTGGGGGACGGTGGGAGCAGTAGCAGCAGGGGAACCAAAACAACAATAAACATGCAATGCCTTTATCTACTCCTTGCTCAATAACTTACTTGTAACCTTAGCTAACATTTGTCATTTCAAAATAAGTAATAAACAGCATAGTCTTTTCATCTTGTTTTAGAACATGAAATAGACAAACCCATTATATTAGACCCATATTATTTTAATCTTGATTGATTTCAATAATGATATTAGATGCTATTTATAAGCTACTCCTAAATGCTTTATAATCTTTCTTGAAACATATAAGCACATGTTTGTATTGAAAATAAATTGAGGGGGGGTAGAGCTTTTTTTTTTCTTCCCATAAAGAAAGTCTGATTTACTTGGTTGGTTTGACAGAGAACTAACTTTACTAATTAAATTATATGACATATGTTTTCACAAATTAAATAAGCAAAATCTATATTATTTTGACAAAATATATTTAAATCACTTAAAATAATATCATCAAGAAGTATAGTGTAGAGGGTGCTTTGATTTTAATTTTTTTAAAATATTTTCTCTTTTTTTCTTGAAATGAGATTAATATTAATAAATTAGTAAAAATAATTTTGAAACTGGAGCCCTTTGAATTTTTTTGCTTGTATCTCAAGAGTGTGAATAACTAGTGATAATGTTAAAGGAAAACTTCATGTCCCATTTATCTATGTATTAAGCAAGTTTTCCTAGTGTTTACATCTGTAAAAATGAAAAACAGACATGGAATGGAGTTAAGGAACTAAAATTAAAAAAAATAAAAACAGCCTTATAGCATTTATTGCTACCTGGTAATAACATAGGCAATCAAAACAATATGAATATGAAAACATGAAATGTTTTATATATATACATACACACAAACATATATATCCATATTTTGTTGTGGAGAATTACAGTAATACAATCAATAACAATACTTAAAGCATGTAATTACATTATTTTAGGGTACAATTCTGTGGGGGAAGTAGAAATATGTGTTTTAGAAGAAAAAAGAATAATGCGAAATCCCTAAACCCTGGAAAATAATTTAAGCATTTTCAATGGATGGATGGTGGTATTTATAATCTACTGACTACGTGGCATTTAGTCTCCATTGCACAGAAAAATTTTGCTTTTAAGTGGTAACAATTATAAACTATATCCTTTGCAAAAATTTAGACTTATAATAAGAATGTTCATATGTCAACTTTAAAATGTGTGAGGGAATATGGGGTTTAAAAATTAGCACTGTGATTATGTTATGAAAATACTTGAAAGGCTCTGTAAAAATTTGGAAGTGGTGCATGATATTTCACAGATTCTCCCAGTAGGAGGCTAGCTGTAAGACTATAGATATCTATTGTGATACAATCTTTGTATTCCACTATGAAAAAAAAAAAAAAAAAAAAAACCCAAAACCAAAACCAAAGGAAATAAAACTACAGTAATTCCTCACCTATGGCGGGAGTTACATTCCAGAGACCCCTGAGATAGGTGAAAATCCGTGAAGCAGTGACGTTATAATTTATTTTATTATTTATATATATTTCAAGGCTTTAGAAACACTTCCCACACTCTTATAAACACTTTCTACACTCTTAAACCTACGTAATTTTAACAACATATAAAATTCTATAGTGGGTGTATATATATATATATATATAGTGGGTATATATACATGTATATATCAGTGGGTATATTTTAGGTATCTATGTGGGTGCTCACTAGTGAAATACACGTACAGCAAAATCACGCAATAAAGTGAAAATTGCACTATACAGAATCAGATATATTTTTTTAAAAAAAACCCCATGATACAGTGAAGCAGCAATAACTGAACTGCCATATAGTGAAGGACGATTGTATTTGGGAAATATTATCTGAGAAGTACTTAAACTCTGAAGTTTCTAAAGAACTGGGGTTAATGCTACATTCAAAAATCTAGCCAATGATCAAGAAGAATAACCAGTCTTACCATAATTTTTAAAGTTAAAACTGGACCAATTGGAGTATCACCAGGTGAGGGGAGGATGCAGGGGGAGGTGTAACCCCCTTGGGGAAACTCGCATCCCTGTGTGGCAATTTGGAGTTAGTTTGTTGGGTGTGTGTTTTCCAAAGTTAACTTTTAGCAAAGTGATTGAAACAGGGACAGAATGTCAAACTGAGTGGAACACCAGGACAACATTGCTAAGCTGGGACAGTACTGGTCAAACCGAGATATATGGTAACCTCTGTCATGACCATGTATCATATTTTAAGACTCTGCATTGAGGTATGACTGAGGACTGGAATCTAGTCCTGAAAAATACTTTTCTGGAAAAAGATAGCCATGGCATGCCCTGGTGGCTCAGGTGCTAAACCAGTGGCTGGGGCATAGAACATGTAAAGCCCAAGGACCCAGAGGCCCCAGGATGGGGACAGGGTCGGGGTGGGAGATGGACAACTAAAAATAAATGTTTCCCTCTCCTCTCCCTCTCACTCCGCTTTCTTCCTTCTTTCCTCATTTCCTAAAAAATTGCTCCTTCCTCCTCTCCCTTACTTCCTCTCTTTAAAGGAAAAAGAAAGTCATTGGGGAGAAGTCTCATCTTGGGCCAAATAGTCAAGACATACTGTCCAATCATAACTCAATTTCCAAGAATGGTTTAGGAAGTGGTGGGTCCAAGGGGTCCAAGGTAATTGCTGGGTTGTCCTAACAATACATGGGGTCTGGGATGTGATTCAGAAAGTCATTTGATAGATGTGCTCACAGGACTCTGACCAGTAAAGTCTCAGGATAGGTGACCGGATGTCCTAGTTTGTTCGGACATCCACTTAATGTCTGTTGTTCTATTTGAATTATTAATAGTACCCTGTGGGGTGTGCCCTGGTGGCTCAAGCATTAAGTCTTCATTGTGGCATCACCTACATGAAGTCCAAGGACCTGGATTCGAAACCTGGACAGGGGGTTGGGAGGGTGCAGGTAACAACAACAAAATGGTCAACTAAATAAACAAACAAAAATGCTCCTTCCTCCTCTCCCTTCCTTCCTTCCTTCCTGCCTACTTGCTTTCATTCTTGCCTGTTTCCTTCCTCTAAAAAAAGAAAAAGTCCCCTGTGATATTGTGATGCATAATAAATATATATTTAGTCTTTGTCTCCCATCACTGGCATAGAGTTCCTAAAGCACCTGGAATTTCCTAAATGATAAATCGATAGAGGTGTCTTGCTATTTGAGTTTATGTAGACGAGGTGATTCTGGAAAGTACCTAAGGATAAGGTCTGGTTGTCAGAGGAGCCAATCAGTGACTGGAGGATTCAGTCCCATTTCCCTGATCACTAGGGAGGGGGTCATGACTGAAGTTGAACGATGGCCACTGACTTAATCAGTCATCCCTGTAATGAAGTCATCATAAATACCCAAAAGGATAAGTTTCAGAGTTTCCAGGTTGGTGACTCATGAAAATTTGGACAGAGCAGTCTCTGGAAAAGTATGGACGTTCTGTCCTTTCCCCACACATTGCCCTGTGTATCTCTTCCATCTCTCTGTTCCTGTTGCATTCTTTTATAACAAACTAGTAATCTAGTAAGAAAAATCTTTGTCTGTGTTCTCTGAGCTGTTTGAGCAAATCAATGGAACCTAAGGAGGAGTTCAATTCCTTAGGTCGAGAACCCAAGGAAACTGTCCTACAGTTGGTTGGTCAGAAGCCTCTGTGACAATCTGGTCTTGTGATTATTATCTGGTGTTTGTGGTGGAAGGATGCAGGGGAATGCTGAGGACTGAGTCCTTAACCTGTGGAATCTTCGGTTATCTTCAGAATTGAGTAAAATTATAGGATACTCAGCTGATAACTGAGAATTGGTGGTGTGGAGGAAAAACTCACACACATTAAAATTGGGGTACATTTCCAAAATCTTTCAGTTAGACTATTGATAATGTATAATTTAAATACTTTACATGTTTATTGTCAATTTCTGGACTTACCTCAATGTGGACCAGTAATGGCCGGTTAAAGGACTTGCACTAGTCTACAAATCATGCTTTCAGTATCACGGTTCTAAAGAGTCAGAAAAAGACCTTGAGGAATACATCCCTACTCTGGGTGTTTAATGAGGAACTTGCTTATGAAAATATTGCTGAAATACTAGACCAGAGTCCTAGATTTAATGCCCATGTGGATGAAGTGCAGCTTCCTGTTGTTCCCTAAACACAGACCATTTCTCTATGTGCAAAATTCATCTAAGAAGATATAGATTGATAATAAGATTTCAAAGAAACATGTTTCACTATGGATGGGCCAGAAATATTCATAATATTCTCTTTGACCACTTCTTTTCTTTTCCTCTCTCTCTCTCTCTCTCTTTTTTTTTTTTTTTTTTTTTTTTTTTTTTTTTAAGGCATGATGGCAAGTAGACAGGCAGGTAGGAAGAGAGAGGAGGAAGAAGCATTTCATTTAATTCAGTTGTTCATCCTGGTTGATACCCCTAGGCCTGGGCCTTAAGCCAGGGGCCTTGGGATGTGTGTGGACTGCCCATGGGGTGTACGAAGCTACCATAACAACAGGACTCGCTGACAATTTCAATTTATATTTTACGTTAATTATAATGATTATTACGTTAAATATATCTTAGTTCAGTTCTTTAATGCCCCCACTTCAGTCAATCCAACAGATTTCCAAAATGAAAAGGTTACTCCAGTTTAATAAGCCATTCAACTAGATGTTCATTAGCTTTTGCCAACAGCCCATTAAAATTCCTTAAAATGAGTCAAAGAGACTAAGGCTCATGACAACACTGGCCATCTAAGGATGAGTAAGCAGGGCAAAAAAACCCTCCTATAGATGTATTAAAAAAATTCTATAGGATATAAAAGGAAAACACAGTGCTCAAAATGCAGAAGACTAAAGTTGTAGAATAAGATTTACCAGAGGCAATTTCTGAAAAAAGCATTTACTTTATATTTATAATAAAACTTAAAAGAAAAGTGGACATTAAAAAACAGAAATATAAGATAAACATATGTATTGAGATGAAAAGAAGGAGCTAGTAATTAGGGAGGTAATAATCAGAGGAAGTGGCATTTGTAAGGAAACTAAAAAGCAGAATTTAAAGCTACATCAGAAACAATAAGAAGTTCAATAGTATGGAGGGCAAACTAGAAACTTTCTCAGAAAGTAGAGGAAATAATGAGAGATGAAAATAGTAAGAAATGAGATGACAGACACAAAGGGCAGAGAATGGAGATCTGACATGCACACAGTTATACCAAAGAAAACTTGAGATCTGAGGGGCATAAACTCACAAAAGCATGAAAAAAACATACAGGGGCAACAGCAATAATCCCTGGGAGAGGGAGAAGAAATAAAAGTGTTAAGTATTTAGCAGAATAGAGATGGGTACCTGCACCCAAAGCCAAAAGTGAAGAAAGTTTAGAACAAACCTGACTCATACCACTGAGTCTCCAAAGGCAGAAGAACTGGTTGCAAAATGTACTTAAGGAAGAAGTGATGGGAAGTTAAAGAAGCAGGTTGATTCCCTCCCCAACTGAGTGGGGGTGGCAAAATACTGGAAGGGTCTTTCTTCTGGGTAATATGGAGTGAGATAGATAACCTGAAGTACTGATGCTGAAATTAGAGGACGGATGCAGATCACATGCTGGCTCCCACAATGCTCTCTCTAACTAGGTCCTTCAATGCAGGTGACCAGGTCTTTGCCCTTCATGTGGGACACTGGAAGCATCTTCTCTGGATTTCTGACTAGTGTAGGTCAAAAGAAATGAATTTTAGAGGTTCAGTCTGTTGTGCTTCTCATAGTCACAAATCCTAAGTACTATTTTTAATCAGTTTTTTGATTCCCAGCCTTAAATACAAATATACAACCAAAGTTTATCAAATGTTAAGGGCAGCCTTAAATATGAAATTAAGAGACCAAATCAATCAAATAAATACAAAAGTGCAAGCTGAAGGAAACAAAGAACATGTATGAAGAGAGGTTAAAGAAATGATTCATTAGTCCTTAAGAAGAAACGATATTCCTAAGAATGGGATCATAATAAAAATGTTTAAAGAACAAAAAGAGCTCTTAAAATTAAACATTAATATCTAAAATATTCAATAGAAGAGTTAAAAGATAAAGGTGAGAAAATATTTTGTTTTATTTATATTTATTTACAATAAAACAAAACACAAATTAAAAAATTTTTAAAGAGAAAACAAAATAATTAGTGGAGTAAAAATAATCAATGAAATGATTTAAGAAAATTTTTCAGAACTTCAGAATATAGGATACATGTTTCCAAAAAGCATTTAGCAATAAAAGGAATGAGAGAGCGAGAGCGAGAGAGAGAGAGAGAGAGAGAGAGAAACACCAGACTCATATATGAAGAATGAGAATGGCTTTATACTGCCTGAGAACAATCTTGAAAGCTAGGAGATAACACACCAGTTTTTTTTAATTCTGAAAATTCTAATCTAGAATTGCATATAGCCAAATAACTAATCAAATGTCAGACATGGTAGCTTTCTAAAAATATACCTTCTGTGCACTTTTCTGGAGAAAGGATGAAATCTTGCCATTTCAACAACATAGTTGTACCCTGAGGTTATTGTGCTAAGTGAAGTAAATCAGATGGAGAAAGATAAACACAGCAGCATTTCATTCATGTGGAAACAAAACAAAACAAAAACAAAGTCTTAGGTGGGAAGAGATTGTTGATTGGGGGCAGGGGAAATAGGTGAAACAAGTAAGGGGTCAATTGGATGGTCATGAATGGAAACTGGACTTTTGGTGGTGAGCACGATGTAATACAGATGTCAAATTTCAGTGCTGTATCTGGAACTCAGATAGTGGTTTAAACCCATGTTTCCTCAATAAAATAAAAATGTTCTTTCTCTTGCTAACACAAACAAACAAAAAACCCCATAAAAAACTCCATCATTGACTACAGGAAAACCAAAATGTTATATGTGAGAAAAGACTCATACTTTACCGCATAGTTCAGCTGTGACTCATATTTACTTTATTTTTTAAATATTTATTTTAAAGGAAAGTCACAAGTAGGAATGAAGGTGAGCAGGCAGGCAGGAAGCAAGAGGAGGAGGAGGAGAAGGAAGAAATATTTATTTTATTTAATAGTTTACCCTGGTTGTCACTCCTCCCCAGCCCACCAATCCTTGGGATATGTGTGGAATGTACTAGATCAGAGACAGTAGACTTAACCACTAAGGTACTAGGGCATGCCTCATGTTCATTTATTAATGATAATGTAATATAAATATTAATCTAATAAAAATTATTATATAGTTATACTGGAAGATGGACATGGGAAGGATAATTCAATGTGGCAGGTGATGGAAAAGAAGAAAAATTATTTTCTACCGTAGTAAGAAATCTATAATAGAGTATGACAAAAACCCAAAACCTTTAGAAGTAGCAATAATGGCATATAATTTAAATTCAAAGAGTTAAAGACCAAAATAATAAGTCATGAGAAGTCAGAATAATTACTACCTGAAGTGAGAAACAGGGAAGGTGAAGAAGACAGCTAACTTTTTTACAACTAGATGGAATTCTGCCTTTAAACTATGCTCTATATAACTTTGATATAAATAATTTAAAATAAAATCTAACCAGATACTCAAAGATTATATTTGGCTGTCTAATAGAAGAAAACTTCTCTGAGATAAATACCTGAATCTGCAGGTATAATTAATAGAAATTACTACCTAGGCTTACAGTGGTGAACTTTCAATCCTTATAACATAAATAATAACATTTACTACAAATGGACAAAAGTAGAGAGGGTTTTAGATTTTTCTTCAACAATAAACATTAAAGGACAATGGAGAAATTTATAAGGATTTTATGGGGAAAAATTGTGTGTCCACAAATTCTATAAGTAGCTAATGTACCTTCTTCTTTACTTACAAAGAAAACTTAAAAAAAGGTAATCACAGATATACTTTAGAAGCACATCATCCTGGGGCTCCCTGGTTGAGTAGCAGTTGGTTCTGCCCCTTCTGGAGGAGTGAAGTCCATGTATATTCCAGTGACTGGGGTTTACATCTGGGTCTGGCTGTGGGGGGAGTGACCAATGTGAACAATTAAAATTAAGTAAAATGAAGTGCTTCCTCCTCCCTCCTCTTGCCTGCCTGCCTCATCCTGCCTGTACCTTTCCATAAAAAACAAAAAACAAAAAAAACATCATCTTCAACTTTCTTGAAAAATGTTGATTGATGATATATATATTTTACCTGAGATAACTAAAAAACTTCAATGCTCATGGTATAAAAGAACCCAGTAAGCACTAAAACAAGGCAAAGAATTCCCTCAACATATTTTTATAATTTAAGTTTCAAAACATTTCAAATGTGACAAATTATCAAAAGACAACATATAATCATTTTATTAATAGTAACAGCTAACATTTAGTGTTAGGCTCTGGTTTCTAAACTTTATATGAATTATCTCATTCAATCCTCAGGTCAGTGAGGTAGGTGTCATTATGTCCTTCTAACAGATAAGGAAACTAAGACAGAGGAGTTAAGTAATTTGCCTAAAGTCATATAGCCAGTAGATTGGCTATTTATTGTCTCTGTGTTGTAATTCTGAGACTGGAACTCTGCAAATCATATTTCTCAGATTTTCTTGCCAGCTGGCTCCCTGTTATTGCTAATAAGAGGCACTGGAAGAAACCTTTGAGGAGGAGTGTTTAGAGGTTTGTTCTGTTTTACACCGTCAATGTTACTCCACCATAGGCAGTAGCTGACTCCAGCTCCTGGCTTCTCTGGGCACTCCAGGCAAAAAGCTTCAGTGGGGGTGGTGCAGAGGACCCTGTCATCCTTCGAGGTTCAAGTGACAATTATAAAGAGCTTTTCCTCAAAAGTTTGAGCACCAGTCCTACAGAACCTCTCCTATGAGCTTTTGTGTTCTAGAAATATGACTTCTTGTTTTCACAGCTCTAAGGGTGGTAGTTTATTCCTGCAATTATTAATCTCTGGTTATCTGTTTTTGTTTTTTCCTTTCAATCTTCCAACACCTGAGTAACCAACACCCTGTATTAAATATTCTCTCTTCGAAATACTTAGTGTGGTCTCCTTTTTCTGACTAGACTAATACAGTTAGTCAATGACAGAGCTGGGATTCAAATGTAGTAATTTTACTACAGCCTATCCTCTTAACTAGTAGTCATATAATTCTAAGCTTTAACAAAAAGAAAACAAAAATAAGACAAAAAAGTAAACATGATTTTAAATAACTCTTGGGACAAAAAGGGACTAAAACTAAAATGTAGTGAGATTATTTAGAACTTAATGATTAGAGAAAAAACGAAAACTTCTGTGACATATGAGAAACTCTTTAACTTTAAAAAAAAAATAATTTTATGGGTACAGCCTGGTGACCTAGTAGATAAGGCCACCAGACATAGTCCACATACATCCTAAGGACACAGGTTTGAGACCTGGGGCTGTGGAAGCCAAGATGAACTAAATAAGTGCTTCATCCTCCTCTCTCTTCTTACCTATTTTCTTGTTTGCCTTCATTCCTGCTTGTATCTTTTCTTTAAAAAAAAAAGTAATTTTCTTGAAGGAACATAGTATCACAATATATAGGTTTAAGGTATGCATTTTTGCAAATCAATATCCATCATCCATATATAAAATATTAAGCTCATCATCACCAGTTCAGCTCTTTCTTTAGAAAAACTCTTAACTTTAAATGATTTTTTTAAGGGAAGATGCAGAGAGGAATGAAGGTAAGCAGAGGCAAGCAGGCAGGAAGAATTCTTTTTTATTTATTTTATTTAGTTGTTGATTCTGGTTGCTCCCCCTAGCCCTGGGACATGAACCTGGGATCTTGGGAAATATGTAGACTGTGCCCAACCACTACTGGAGAGATACTAATTTTATTTAATTGTTCATCTTGGTTTTCCTCCCAGTACTAGGTCATGAGCCTGGGTCCTTGGGACCTATGTGGACCATGTCCAGTGTACTTATCCTCTAGGCCACCAACGCATATCTAAATGGTCTTTTTTTGTCACAATAAAGAAAAAAATCAAATACTCATATGAAATAATTAGGTATATAGTTAAAAAAAGCCAAAGTAAAGACAAAGGAGAAACAAAGTATAAACAAAGGCAGAAAATAAATTAGAAGATAAAAACATCTCTACAGTTAATTAAAAAAAACCCTCAGATTCTTTGAAAATACCATTAGTTGGTCACATCAAATCAAATGGGAGAAACCACAAATGAAGAAAATTAAAGAGAAATTAATTTAAATACAAATACAGAGCATATATTTACACTATGAGAGAATGCAAAATTCAAATGAATAAAAAGAAACCAGTGGTTCTTTTTTTTTTTTTTTTTTTGTGGAAAGGTAAAGGCAGGAATGCTGCCAAGTAAGCAAGCAGGCAGGGAGAGAGAGGAGGAGCAGAAACATCCTTCACTTTATTTTTGTTTAGTTGTGCACACTGGTTGTTCCCCACGGACCCAGGACTTGGGAGAGGCAACTGACATAACTGCAGCTCCACCAGGGTGTGCCAGACCAGTAATTCTTGAGCACTGTTTTACAGGCTGAGGACATGGTGCCTAATGAGATAAAATCTGTCTCAAAAATTTGTATTTATTTGATTATCTGATTTAACATTTCCATCTTTATCTTCCTCCTGTCTTTCAAGTTAAACTGAAAAACTGATGATTTATAAAACATGCAAGTCTCATGCCTATTTTTATCATTTTATCATTTTAAAAAATATTCAGTGCGTGGCAGAGCTCCTTGCGCATACTGGAAAAAGCAGGTTGTAAGACAGTATATTACATTCTCTATCAAAACTATACACATTCACATACACAGGTAATACATCTGCACACTAAACATGACAGGAAGGGCGCACTCTGGTGATCTAGTGTTTGTTCTACCGTCTCTGGCAGTGCACAGTCCAAACACAGCCCAAAGACTGGGGTTCTTGTCCTGGGCCTACCTGCTTTCCTATTTGCCTTCATTCCTACCTACATCTTTCCTTAAAAAAATAAAATTAAATAAAAATGACAGTAAGGTTATCCAGCTGTTGTAGAGTTTACTTATGAGTAATGAGATCAAATTTTTTTTGATTTTCTATATTTCTAATTTTTGCAAAGTGATAAATTTTAACTAGATATGATTATGTCATATAATCATATATTATCACAAGTAGATAACTCATAATTAGATACAAAGTTTTAAAAATAACCCTTCATTAAAAAAAGAAAAAAAGGCTGAAGTCAAACTGGGAAAAAGAGTTCTCCAATTCTGTGACAATGGGTTTTAATCAGCGTCACTAAGGAAAAAAGTTGAATATACAACATTAAAATAGTCACTCAGACACTCTCTATTACATCACCTTAGTCTAATTATCTGCACGGCATTAATCACTCTATGACATTTTTGTTTGCTTATTTAATATGTTCCCTTCACCCTGGTTTCCATTTAGACTTTCATATGAGGAGAAATTCTATTTGTGTTGCTTCACACCATACTCCCTGTGCCCAGAACAGTGCCTAGTGTACAGCAGGAGCTCAGTGAATAAATAAGAGGACTTTAAATAAGTCTGAATAAATAAGAGGACTTTAAAATTAATTCTTAAAGATAAATTCTCCAACGGAAAAATGAAAAAAGGATATGATTTCACAATTAAAAAATATACATATTCAATAAGTACTAGATTATAAAGTGTGTAAGAGAACTTTACTTACCTATTTATTATTCTATTTTCAGTTCTCAACATAGTTTTGGCATAAAATAGGTGATTAACAAAGCAACTAGGGTAAATAAATAAGAGGTGTGATGCTAAAGAAAAAATTTTCTTGACACTTGTCAAAGACAGTAAGGAAAATCTTACTCAGGAGATACCACTGCAGATAATGGTAAAGAACATTTGGCGATTTGGTGGATGGCCAGGTGTGTTGACATAGATTTGATTGGGGTAACTGCAAATATGTATGAATTTATTTTAATGTGTAAAATCAAAATCACTGCAATAAAAAAAGAGACAACTGCAGTGAGGGTTTTGTGGTTTTGAGGGGAGAGATACTGAGCTCAAATCCAAGTAAAACTACAGTAAGTGTAAATTTACAGCCAAAGAATGGGGAGTGATGTTAATGAAACAGTAATTGGTGGTGTACCTTACTGGTTCAGGTGTTAAATGGTCAGCTAGGTTGCAGACCATGTAAGGCTCAAGGACTCAGGTTTGGGGAAGTGGTAAGCAACCAAAAATAAATAAAAGTGTTTCCTTCTCCTCCTCTTCATTTCTTCCTTCCCTGAAAGTTCTTCCTCCTTTCCCTTCCTTCCTCTGTAAAATAAAGAAAATTACTAAGATGAAACCTCAAGGCTGAGGGAATTCTTGCTAGACTCACTCAATAAGATTCTTGCTGTAGGCAAGCCAGAGTGCTGAGATCTGGATGAGGGGAGAGGAATTTGAACAGATATCATATCAAGGAAGGTGCGGGGTTTTAAACAAGGATCAGCAGGATTCTTGCTAAAACTGGGTAAAGCAGATCAGGTTCTAATCTAAAAGAAAACTCAATGGCATTTACTCATTTGGTCAAGGAGAGAGCTGTTAGTGAAAAAGCATTCAAGTATTAAAAAATGACAAAACTATAAGTACCATCTCTATTAAATGGGATGCTTTTCTTAGTTTTTTTTAAAGAGACAAAGAAGATGCATTTTTAAGGAAGGAATGAGGAAGACATTTATTTATTTATTTTTACCCCTGCCCCGAACCCCAGTTCTTGAGCTTTCTTTACATGTTCTGCAAGCCAGCATCTCAGCCACCTGTGCCACAGGGCTTGCCCCTAGATTTTCTTTTAAATTACCCAAATTTGGTGTTTCCAAGGGTATGGGAATACTTAGGATTTAATATCTTCTTTTAAGCCCAAAATCTCCTTGAGGACAAGGAATATATTTATTCTGTTCATTGTAATAAACTTTCTAGTGTATAGCCCATGGTAGGTGTTTAATAAATATTTGCTAATTGAGTCAGTGAGTAAAGAAAAAATATTATCTTTCCTGGAGGATAATTTGACTCTCTAGCTGTACAAACATTCATAACTTTTGACCCAGTTATTTAATTTATAAGAAAACATAGCTTTAGGAAAATATCAAAGAAGCACTCATTCTAATCAAATTATGACTATATGTATATATTATATACACACATATAACAGTAACATTTTAAAATAAAACAAATATTCAACAGTAAATAATTGATTAGTCATTAAAATGTTTCTGATGAATATTTAATGAAATGGAAATTTAAAAAAATTGTAATGAATATACAATGTGGCTCAATACAGTGAAAAACAAAACCGTATTTATATATGACAAAATGTTGAGGAAATTGATCAAGATGTCAATAGTAGTTATCTCTGCATAATTCTTATTCTGAGCTGAGTTTTATTCTTTATGATTTCCTCGATGATTATAAATAATTTTTATAAACCAGAAAACAAGAAATGTTATTTTTAAAGATGGGAAATAATTGTTACAATTTCTTTTCTGCTAAATAGTGGCTCTCAAACTTGAATACATACTGAATCACCTGGATTGCTGATGGAAAGATTGCTGCCTCTGCCCCTTCCAGTAAGTCTGTTTGGGATGTGATATAAGTTCCATTGGGCTATCAGACGGCAACACAGAATGGCTACATGGCAAGGGAAAATGAGTAGGTGTTGAGGTCAGTCAGGATCTGATTCTGGCTCTGCCCTTTGAAGACTGTGTGTAGCAATAGTTGACATACTTTAAACCTGCTCAGCCTGTTTTCACAATGATAAAATAAAAATAATGCCCATCTCTTAAGTGATTTGTAAAGGTTAAATGATAGGATTAAATATCCAGTGCAGTGACTGTGTTCATTAAGATCATCAATAATGTTGATTACCTTTCCTTTGAGTTCTTCTAAAGATGACACACACATTTGTTCTAACTGGGTTTACTATGACATAGTTTAACTATACTTCCAAACCTAACCATGTGCATTCCACTGCTACTAACAAAATCATCATTGTTCAATTATAAAATTAGGAATATTATAATAGTGTCTACTTTGATATAATAGATAACATTTACTTTACAGAGATGCATCCATGAGGATTAAACAATGTTAAATGGCTTATTAAGATAACTGGCATATGGAAGATACATTAGTAAATACCAGTTTCCTCTCTGTTTCCCTTTAATTGGGTATTGATCCAGTGTATCTCCTAGACCTAGTTCCAAAGCTCGTCTAGTCTAGGATACCTTAAATCAATCTTTCCTCCTTTATCAGACTGCTTGCTTTTGTGTCACAGTTAATTTGGTTAATTATTTGTTTTACTTACCTATTGGTAGGGACACTCCATATAAACTATTATATTAGCTGTTCAAGGATGTAAGTAGGAGACTGTTCCTTGATTTTGTGGTGACAAAATACATGAAAAGTTGAGATTACAGTAGTTGATCTGTGATTATACTGTACACAGGAACTGAAGACTTACTAAGAACAGTAAAAAAGCTCTGGTTTTATGGAGAAAATAGGCCCAGCAATCTAAGTGGTCTAGGGTCATAACTATAGTTGCCAGACGTTTTCTGTGTCCTGGTCCCATGCTGCTTGTAGATATCTTTCTAGCTATTTTCAAGACTTTTAGTCAGGTTTAAAATTTCTTTTTTGTTTTTGTTTTTTCGGTCGGTGGTTTGGTGTACCTAGTTATGCACTGTGCTTTGAATCAGAGTTAGGGTTTGCGTCCTGGCTTTGTCGATTATAATCTGTGTGACCTGAAGTCACTTCTCACTATGCTTCAATTTCCCCATCTATAAAATAAATATAATAGCACTTTATTTCATAGGATTAAATAATATATGTAGAGCACTAAAAAAAAGATGACATTATAATAGCTATTACTCTTGGAGAGAAGGTGAGGTAGAGTCTAGTCTAATTTCTTTCTTCTTTTTTAATGCTTCCTCTCAGATACTGATCAAAGCACCCAGATGGGTGTTCAATAAATATATTAGCTACCTTAATCCTATCGGGTAAAAACACGTTTTTGTATCTCAGAAGTAAGATTTGGGATTTGTGCAAACGACCTAGTCTGGTAACAGCAAAGTCTAGAAAAGTAGAAACTGAGAGCACCATTGATTTTAGGATCAATAGATCTTAAAAAACAAAACTCCCCAAATCAGTCAAGATCAATAGGTGTGGAGAAAGTTGGGGGGCAATGAATTTAATTCCAAATGCATTTCCTACCTAAAGATCTGTCCAAACGTCAAAGCCTTTTAAGGAAAGTGGGGAAAGAGAGAGGGGAGAGAGGGGAGAGAGGGAGAGAGAGGGGAGGGAGGAGAGAGAGAGAGAGAGAGACAGAGAGAGAGACAGAGAGAGACAGAGAGACTGTTTAGCAGGGGCTGCATTTCACCCCAGAGGGGGCTGCATGAATTTGAACTGAGATGACAACATTTACTCCCTCCGGAAGAAAAAAAAAAATCTCTACACAGGAAGTTTAACCACAAAGGCATTACTTGAAAACAAGAAGAGAGAAGAGGTCATCGGAAAGGAGGATGAGAGAAAAATGAGAAGGAAGAGGGAAGAGGAAGATCAAGGAGAAACAGCAGCAAAACTGTTGCCAGCTCAGTTTCAGCTTAGTTCAATATTCAGATTAGAGTAAGCAAGAAGAAGGATTTTTCCCCGGAGTATCCTCTACTCTCCATAAATGGCTGCTGAAAACATTCTGGGACGAATTTCAAGCCTAGAGGGCTGTCGCATAACTAGTTAGATAGGGGAGCGGGTGGAGGTAAGAAATAACCTATCTTTTAGGGGTTAAAAAACTCACAGAATTTATTTTTTTTTGTGGGGGAAGGAGGCAGAATTTTGGCACTACCTTCAGCAACATGTATTAGGAAATATAGGGATGGAGTAAGTAACCAACTACATCTTTGGGATATGGCAGAAGCGAATCACATTGTCCGCCTCCACCCTAGGCTGAGGGGATATCAGAACAAAAAAAGCACCAACGGGGGAATCTCGAAGTGAAAAATAAGTAACAGGTCGGCCTAGGATTCTCGTGTGGGAGGGGGTTAGTGATGGTCAGGCCCCCGCCCCCCACCCCGAATCAGCAAGGGAGGGAGAATTAAGGGTCGTCGTTGGCAGACGAGTCCCAAAGTTTGGGGTGGGAGCCACCTGGCCGTATTGTGGTACCCTACGAGTTGCCCTGTACACACCCTTCACGTTTCTCGAAGTGTCTCGCCTTTAGCTTCCCGGACGTAACACCGTCTTGCAAGCATTCTCACAGCACCTCGTTTCCAGCTGACCGCTGAAACGACTCTCAATAACATCGAGTCGCAAACGCAGCTTTTGAGGTTGTTTATTTTCAGGTTAGCTTTCGCCTGTGGCCTTGTACCTACCAACTGCCAGCAAAATTTTTCCAGTCACCTTCTGTCTTCCACCTTCAGTCCAGGTGACGTGGGTAAGCCCCGAAGGACCAACTAGGGGCTCAGCGTTTTAGCCGCGTCCTTCAGGTGTCAGCACGACCTGTTTGGAAACCACAAGCCCCAGAATCCCTTGGGCCGGGAGGTCAAGCCACAAGTAAGATGGCTCCAGAAGGGGAGAACATGCAGTAGGGTGGAAACCAGCGTCCCTGGCAGTGCCTTTAACGGATGTGTTTAAATAATTGAATCCACACAAATACTCCACCTCATTAACCACTTTCGAGGCAGAGGCGGCCACCGCCGCCGCGAGGCTCACAGGTCCACGGGCATCCTGGGAGTTGTAGTCCAGCCGCCGCTCTGCGCCAAACTACCTTTCCCAGGGTGCCCCGCGGCCCGGGCGCTATCACCGGTTTTTTCCAAAACTCTCTTGGCACTGAGACCCTCCCCCGCTTTCCCCAAGGACCCCTTCTCTCCGCCGACTCCTTCCCGTCAGTCGCGACAGAACTGCGGTCGCGGGAGGGCCCCGGCCGCTCGCCGCGCTGCCCCGAGAGGCACTTCCGGCGGCGGTTCACTTCCTGGTTGGGTGGATGGAGCCGGGCGGGAGCGCGCGCGGGGGAGGGGCGGCGGGTCAGTCTCCGCCGGGCGCTCCGGGGATCAGCTGGCGGGCGGGCGGGCGCCGAACGCGGCCCCGGCTCTCGCTGCAGCGCCGCCTCCTCTCCGCGTCGCAGGCCAGCCGGGCGGCCGTGACAATGTTGCGAGGCTGGTAGCTGGGCGCCGGCTGTCTCAAGTGGGTGCCGCGGGGATGTTGCCTGGCGGGGCGATGGGGTGACCGGGGAGGAGGGGGAGGCAGTGCCGGGCTGGGCTGGCGCTGTCCGGGACGGCCCGAATCCCTTCTTTTTGCGAGCCCAGGGCACCGAGATCTTGGGTTCTGGGGCGGGGGACGCGTTTTTTCAGCCCCCTGGTTTTTCTCACCAAGAAAATGTACGAAGCGTTTCCCCAGGATGCTAGCTTTTGCTCCCCCTAGGACTCAGCAGTTGAATTTTTAAGTGTGTTACTGATTCATCCTCTCTCTTCCTCTGTCATCACAGGTTTAAACTTACACGAATCGCTCTCTTGAGGAGGAGGGGACCGCCCCGCGATTGACACGCATATTCCTATAGGCATCCTCCCTCAGCCCCCACCCCCGCGGCCGGATTCGGGTGGCTCCTCTCGGAGCTGAAATCCGAGAAGAAATCCTTGGATCTCTTGTTTTCTTAAAAAAAGAAAAAATCCAGAAATCGTCGATATTGTGCATTACTGCTTCCTATTCGCAAGATGAAGAAGTTTTTCGACTCCCGGCGAGAGCAGGGAGGCTCGGGCCTGGGCTCCGGCTCCAGCGGAGGAGGGGGCAGCACCTCGGGCCTGGGCAGTGGCTACATCGGAAGGGTCTTTGGCATTGGGCGACAACAGGTCACTGTGGACGAGGTGTTGGCGGAAGGTATGGTGAGACTCTTTCCGTGCGCCGTAAATTAAAATCTTGTGCAGATGCCGCAGGACTGTGTTTTCTAGTTACTGAATGTATGAATGGGTTCTGACCAGTTGACCCTCCCTTCCCCCTTCTCTTGCCCTGTGAATCATTGTCCTTGAGAAATTTAAAACTGAGATCGGAAAGTGACAAGGCTTGTGGGGTGGGGAGGAGGTTGCCAGAAATTGTTTACCAAAGTGGCCTTTTAGTCAGCCAACCAACCAACATCGACAAGCCAATTCTTGCCTGTTACACCAAATTATGAGACTCAGAGGAGAAAACGTAGGTGTCAAAAAATAAAGATTCCTATCAAATCCAGGGTGGGGGACTTGTCATTCTCCTAAAACTTAAAATATTGATGTGAGGCCGAAGTATGGGGACAGAGGAGCTTAAAGAAGAGAGAGGGGTCCCTCCTGTTATCCAACTTTACTGCATCCATTAGCCGGCATTGGAAGAAAGAGAGGGTCTTCTGAGAACGGAATGCGTTTTTTTCAAAGAGCCAGGAATCTCGGTGGATTTCACTAGGTTGGTTTCCTGAATAGGCTGTGATCAGGTTTCCAGGATATAGCTAAGATAACAAATTATAGGAAATGGATGTGGTTATTTTGAAATCAATCTTGTAGGCCCCTCTTGCTTCTATTTAGTTCTTCAGTTCTTATAAATTTTTTCAGCCAAAAGAATTATGTGAGAGTGGCATCTAATTTTGTTTTTCCTCTATTGGAGATGATGTTTTTTAGATTTGCTGTGTAAATTCCCTGGTGAGTGTCTGTGTATCTATAGATATGTAGATGTATATCTTTGTCCCCCAGGCTTTCTGTAAATCTTTGCATGTATCTTTTGGTAACGTTAACCTCGACCTTCATAATTTTGCTGGACTCATACTTTTCACAACCCACTGCTTGCCTAGTGTGCTTTTATTTTTAATAAAAGCAGCAATTTCCTTGGCATGAAGCTATTCAAACTAATTGGTTGGGGCCAACCTGCTGTAGGTTGGTTATGAGCTATGAAGGGGATGGGGGAAGGGGAAGCCTTTATTACTACAACATGGAGGTGGTGGAACAGTTTATTAGCTGCTGAAGAAGCTTTTTGCTAGCCAAGGTTGAAGAAAGGGTCCTGACCGACCAGGGAAATCCCTGTCATGGTGAGTGTTACAGGCAGGTGGGCTGGGAGGTAGAAGAAGCTGTGTTTGACTCTCAGCTTGTATGAGCCCTGGATTCAGCGGGGCCCAGTTTTCTGGGGTTAAAATAAACAGTGTTTAAGAACAGTTTTAAAAAAAGATCTGACAGTTAACATCCTTGTGAAATTGTTGCTCTTTTCCATTCTCAGTACTGCTCTAGCTGACTTAATCTGGGGCCTGAGTCACTGTCCCTTCGGATCCTTCCTTATGAGCTTTGGTGCAGAATGGGAGATGCTTCTGTGCCTGCTGCCAGATCCGCACACTTGAGTCTGATCTGTCTCCTTCATCCCTGTGCCAAAACACTGCAGTGGGATGGAGAAATGGAGGAACGAGGGGCCGCAGAGCTCTTGACTCCTCTGAATAGCTTCTGCTAACCATATAGCCTAGCAGTATTTTGTTCTACTGGGATATTGTCTTATTATAGATGGTGTTTAGGGGAAGCGAAGCCTATTCCAGAATCTGAGTGATGAAGAGAAAAGGCAAAATTGGTCTTTGTTACATAGACTGCCCTCCTCTTCCGCCGGTATCAACCCTAAGAACTGCTATCTTGTATTATGATAATTTTTAATGGAGCATAGGACTTGCAGCCTTGCATTCATTCATTTATTTATTCATTCAGCAAACAACTATGGAGTGTCTATGATGTAGACACTGTGCTATCCTGCGAAGATAGGATGTGAATCTAGATGTGGGAGTTTACAAACTACTTTGAGAGAAGAAAAGCAGTCAGATGTAATAGAGTGCTGTCTTGGAGATGAATTTAGGGTGAAGTTACCCTCAGTTTTAGTGAACCAAGAATTACTTTCTATAGGAAGTGACTAAAAAATGAGTTGGAGTTACCTAGGTGTGGTGACTGCATGGACAATGACTCAAGAGGAGCAAGAGAGTTTCAATTAAAACTGGTCCTAACAATGTTTCTTTCTTTATATTCTTTGACTATAATTGACTTTGAATTTGTCACTTAAAAGTATGTAGCTATGTAGGAGCTTATTTACAGAGTATTTTTGTAACACCTACCACATACAAAGACACTACTAAGTTCTGAAAGGACGTAGAGAGGACTCAAGTGTCATGTCTAACTTTTAGGAGCTGTCAGTGAATTTGGGAAATGGAGGCAAACAGTCGCATACACTAGCATGGTCACCAGCACTGTCTTGTAGAGTCAGGCAGATCTAGGTTGAAGTTCTGGATCTGTTCTTAGTAGCTGTGAAAGCTTGGATAAGACATGACCACTGCTCTTGAATCTCCGTTTCCCTGTGACAGTGATTCTTGAAGTGTGGGACTTGCTTCAGGAGCACAGCAACTCCTGGGAGCTTGTTACAAATGCACATTCTCAGGCATCATCCCATAAACTCTTGAGTGTGGTCCTTAACAAGTTCCTTAAGAAATTCCGTTGCAAAGTGAAATTTGAGAACCACTGTTGTATGGGGTGGAGGCAATGTATATAATTTATTTCTCATTTTTCAGTTGTTCAATAATTGGTTGCCATTTATTAGCAATATTACTGCGTGTATATAGTTAAGGAGCAGTGGCAGGCCTGTGTAGTTTACTTTGGCTGCAGCGATCTCTAGCAGTCCCTTTTCTGTATTGTGAGTGGACAGATCCAGATGTTCTTACCAGAGCCCTTACCGGCTCCTTAAAGTATCAGCAAATGTTTGGCGTAGCTGTGCTCTTTCCTTCTCTTTGAGTCCCCAGGCGTTGACCTCGGCGCTAGTTCCAGCCAGAGTGTCTAAAGATGACGAGAGTTGCACATCAAGCTCTTAGGCACTAGCTTGGCAGTTTAAGGAGGGGGATGGTGCGGCAGGCTTCAAACAAAGACCCTGTTACCACCATATCCCACTGGTGGTCTCTTTTTTCCTAATATGGTTGTTGATCTGTTCATTATAGTGAGAATTGTAAGAAGACCAAAAAGCGAGTGTTGGAGTTTGAAGAGTGCCTGGGCTGCTGTCTCCTCAGCAGCATCAGTCCTGCTTACCTGGCTTCTCTAACTAGTTCAGCAGGGGCTCATTTTTGAAGCCCCTCATTTGGGAAATGAAGGCTCTAAGTCATCATTTCAGAGATAGGGGAATTTCTAGACTGGACACAGGGGTGGTTATTTTCTCTTTAGCTTCCTCAGTGAAGATGCCATGATGAGATGCTAAGTCATGTCTGAGGTAATGGGCATGTGATGTCAAGGGAAGATTTGGTTTAAATTTCCAGAATGAGTTCAATGGGAAAATAAGAGCCAGTCTTAAAAGACTGAGAAGCTGTGTTTTTAATCATACCTGCTTAGCTATCTGAGGCCTTACATTTGAACTTTTTAAACAATAAGTAACTGTTAAATACATGCTTTCTAGAATAGCTGCATTCCAGAATTGCATCAGCTCTGTATAAGGTGGACCAGGTTTTCCAAACAGTTTTCTCACCTACCTACCAGGTCTAGGGCTAATGAAAATGAAGTAAGTCTCCATATCAGTAAATGCTGATAATTTCTCCTAGCTACACGGCAAAGTGGTGAAGCTTAAAAATGTGTATTAAACCACCTTAAAAAATGCACACCCACACAGCAGACATCATTATAATGTGTTAGTGGTATGCGGTATGATACGTGTGTGTGTTCATTTAGTGTTTTCTTTGTGGCAGGTGCTGTATTAGGTTATAGAGATACTAAGAAAGATGAGTGGGACATGGACCTAGTTCTTAAGGGGCTCAGAGACAAACAAATAACTCTAAGTTAAGTGTCCAGCATTTAGCGCATGGCCTTTGGTGTATAGTAGGTGGTGAAAAGATGTTATGATAGAGATAAAGATAGTGGGCCTGGGGATGAGGGTTTATACATGAACAGGAGTGGAAATTGCCCTGATGTTCCAGATGAGGGTTACCCAAGGCCTTCCAAGCAGAAAGAATAGCATATGAAAAGGTGTGGAGTGAAACAGTGTGATGAGTTTTAGGAATTCTTACTAGTATTTCCATTTTGGCTAGTATAAGTTTTGCTTCCAGAATCAAGAAGGACATGGAATGGTAGAACGAAATTTGCTCCCTGGCTATTCTTGCTGCTTGCTTTCTTCAGTGGGTCAAGCTTTTTGAAGACCTATTGAATAGCTGTCCAGTATGCACTGTTCCTTTCTGAGCCTTAAACTTATTTTGGTGCAAAGGAGTGGCTAGTGTCGGAGGAAGGTGTGGTCCTGAAGGTTTTCAAGAGAGGATTAGAAGCTTGAAGCAAAAGCAGTGGGGAAATAAGGGGACCATTGTTAAAGAGATGAGTGGACAGGGGACATGATGAGGCTGTTTGACCCAAACCAAAGGTACACTGAAGAGAAAAGAAAAGGTAGTCAGTTAATAGAGAGCTTTAGTGCCGGGAAGAGAGGTTAGTTTGAAGCAACTGAGGTCTTCTGATGCAAACGCCAATTTGATCCCTTTCATTTCAGATGTCTGCCTGCTGAGAAGTCTGGGTTTTTAGTGGCAACTGCAGATTTTCAGGGGGTGGTTTGTGAATGGTGTCTTCTTCTGGATTCGGGCATGATGATGGTTATAGCTTTGCTAAATATAACCAAATCTAGAATTCAGAAATGAATTCCAGAATAAACAATTGCATGGTCAGTGCCTTTCCTTTGATCTTTCTAACAAAGTCAAGCCCATTTAATGAGAAATGAAAAGAAACAGTCTCACATGGGTTTTGAGTGGGGGATTATAGGGAGAGACATATGCTTGTACCCCAGTAGTTAAAGCTAAATATAGAGTACACAGGAAAATTAGGAAAAATATTAATAAAATGTACATGAAAAATACTGTTGCATCAGGCAGCCATTTTAATTGCGGTAGTTGAAGGTTGACACCAGAAAGGGAATTGTCACAACCATCTACCTTTATCTTGTACTCTTTGAAGGATAAATACTTTCAGAGCCTGCTTATGGAATAACTGAGATCTGTTTCTGAAAGAGCCAAATGATTATAATAATAAATGGTATTGTCTGTTGACGTAGCACCTAGCCCTATGGAGTAGCAAAAGACTAGCCGCCAGTTAATTTTTTGGTATGGTAGAAGGAGCACTGCCGTATGAATTGGGAAATGAGAGTTTGTTGGTTCACTTTTTGTCATATTTAGAAAACATTGCTCAGTTCTCACTGTGGCATGGAGGGATGAATAAGATATGGGCCTGCCCTGAGGAACTTGGAATCAAAGAACATCAGGCACTTGAGCACCTAGCTCTGAGTGCTGTAATGGAGGGATGTAAAAGGTTAGGGAAACAGACATGAGGAAGCAATTTTGTGTGTGTAGTCAAGAAAGCTAGAGAAAGATGATATTTGAGCTGTGTCTTCAAAAATAAGAACTTATTGCCAGATGGACAAGGTCGAGAGAACATTCTAGGCAGAGTGTGTAACATGGCCAAAAGCATAAAAGCATGGAAGTGCACTGCTTGCTGGGAGCTGTATGTTTTGAGATAATAGTTATCTATTAATAGTGATTCTGGGTTGTGCTGTCTAATAATGTAGCCGCTAACCATATGACTATTTAAATTGAAATTATCTAAAATAGCATTTTAATCTTTAGATGTATCAGCCGCATTTCATTTGCTTAATAACCACATGTGGTCAGTACCTATGATTTTGTACAGGTTGAGAATATTTCACTATCACAGAAAGGTCTTTTAGGTGGTGTCGGTTGAGAACAAGTCTAAACTTTTTGGGTTGAGTACCACCATCTGTTAAAAAGCATGCAACCCTTTCATATACATAATCTTATTTACTTGTAACTTATATGCATGTCCTGCTTCCAGTACCTTATATCTGACGGTACAGTATACACTCAGCTTGAAGTTCATAGTGTAGTTACCATAGTGTATACTAATACATATTTTAAATAATCTCAGTAAGATTTTGGTTAACTTGTTATATCTTATTAGGTTGTGATTGTTTCTCCATTGTAATGTGACTGATGAAGATTGTATCAGGAATGGGAGTGAGCTCCTGCCACTTCTTTTATTGCTCATGTATGTGTGAGTTATCTTTAATTCAGTTTCTTGGAGGAATCTTTTTAAGTTCGCTGTTGACTTTGTGAGGGTTAATTCATTTAATATAAATATAATTAGTAAATTCACTTAACCAAGCATATGAACTGCAGTACATCGTGGAGCTTCCACTCTTCCCTTAGAATGCCATCAGATCTGTGTGAGCCGCCTGACTGACATGAGGGCAGATTGGGTGCACTAGTGTCATATTACATATTCAGTATTAATAAAGGTACTATCTTACTTTAGGAGCTTTAAAATTAAGCTTTATTTCGAGATAATTATAGATTCAGATACTGTTGTAAGAAATGAAAAATTTGATTTTTAAGATGAAAATATAGAGTGTCACATTTTCTTTCTATATGCCAGTGGATTGTTTTGTGTCCCCTTGTTTGGAGACTACTGGTCTAGACCAGTGGTTTCCAACCAGGAGGAATTGCCCCCAGGTGATGTTTAGTAATGTTTAGAGACATTTTTGTTTGTTGCAGGGAGGGGAGTAATACTGGCATTTAGTGAATAGAAGCCATAGATACAGCATAGAACTCAGCTCATCCCCAACTCTCCACCACAGAGAATTAACCTGCCCCAAAAGTCAGTAGTGACATGGTGGAACAGTATGGTGGTGTTGACCGGTATGGGGACAGAGGGATCAGGGATGTTTCAGAAGTTTCTTAATTTTCTGTGTGACTGTAGGCAAATCACTTAATTTAAAAAATCTTTTTTTTTTTAAGAATCAGTGAACCTGGTGCACCCTGGTGGCTTAGTGGGTTAAACTGGGTGTAGTCCACACACATCCCAAAGTCCCCAGTTCAAGACCCAGGCCTGGGGAAACAACTAATGATGAATGACTCAATTAAATAAATAAATCTTTCTCCTCTCTCTTCCTACCTGCCTGCCAGCCTCCTTCATTCTGCTGTACTGTTCCTTTAAAAAAAAAAAAAAAGAAAAGAAAAGAATCAATGAACCAGTAATCTTTCTTAACAGATTATGGTTAAATATCTTTATATTATTTTCAATATAAAATAACTTTTTTTTTTTTTTTTTTTTCAGAAAAAAGCTAGTAAACCAAAGGAGGGTGAATGACAAGTTTATGTAGGCCTTGGCTAAGAGGTGTTGTAACAGTGTTTTGCCAGTGACTAAATAGAGATTTTGAGCTGTAAAATGTTCCTTAGCGGACTTCCTCTGTCTCAGAGACGCGTGTGGAGCTCGGTGTTATGGTGCATCTGGGATCTAAACACCCTAGACACTAATAATGCCTCAAATCTCTGCAAATTTTAGAATAATGACCCTTCTGAAGCTGTTCCAAATTTTGAAGAGATATTTTGCCTATAGATTCACAGAACATGACAGAGTGCCAGGAATACCTGAAATGTCCCCCAAGTCCCCTCTCATTGTTGAGGAATAGAATAGCAGAGCTGGTGGGAACCAAAGAAACAGAGACAATGGGTTGCCAGATAGCAGATTTAGAGTCGGAAGAGAAAATGTGTATGTGTGTGTTCAAGTGACAATTGAACCAGTCAGTGGCATGGACAGCCTTGGAGTAACAGTTGCCCGCAGTACAGGGAAGAACCTTACCCTCATCAATATGGACGCTATGGTTATAAATAGCAGCCTCCCTGTAGTTTCTTCTGATTTACTAAAAACCATTTGCTCTGTTAACATGACAAAAGTTTATGTGTGTCTTCTGGTCATAGTTTTTACACTTCATTTTAGAGAGTGAGTTATTCAGTTTTTGTAATTTGAGCGTTAAAAAAAATTAGATCTTCCTACAGAGTAGGAAATACATAGTTTCTGGGAATAAATACTCCCCTGAAAACTTCTCTCTTGAGTTGTGTTGCCTGAGATCTACCTCAGATTCTTCTTTGTTTCATGACTCATAAGTGTTTTTTCTTATTTGACCTCCAGGAGTTCTGTCTTTGTTTTACGCAAGACATGCATCAACATTTTTTATAGAAGAAAATTTCCCCATACTCTCGTATGCGAGCAACTGTAGAATGTTGTGGAAGCATTTCCTGGGAAGGGTTATTAAAAATTGGTGTTATGAGAGAAGTTAGTGATCATCCTTTGTACAAGAAAGAATTTTCAGGATGAGTCTAGCACTTACTCTAGGGGTCTGGGTTCAAGTTCTTTCTCTACTATTTGTCAGTATGGCTTTGGGAAAGTCATTTAACTAATGTGAACCACTGCTTCCTCGTTTGTAATAACTACTTTCCTCTCTCTGTAGGAACGTTGTAATCATGAAATGAAAGTATATAGGTAAAATATAGAGATATACATAAGAGACAACTTGCCCTGTCAGACAGGACTAGTAAGGTTTACTGAGCATCTAGTATATTCTTAATTCTGTCTGAGGTGCTGTGGCAGATAGAGAAGAGGAAGACTTGACTCCTGCATTCCTTGTTGATATAATGTGACCAGCACAAAAGAAACAATTGCACTTTGAAGACAATAGCTATTGAAATGGCTGGGGTGTATGGTGATGGTGTAGTCTAAATTTTAGAGAGGCTGAGGGGAACTGGTAACAAAAACTTTCCTGAAGATGAATTGTTTTTAATGCAGTCTCTCCTGAACTCCTTCAAGGAACCTTGTTTTAGGGACCATATCTAGTTCAACACATTTGCATATATTATATTCTTAGTAAAGTTGAGGTATTGCAACATTTTTGGTCATTTTTAAGGAACAAATTTGCCTACATAAATAAATCATTTGTCCTGTTTATACCCAAAGTGAAAAAGCCCTTTTATTCTTTGATTATGAATCACTCAGGAATAATAAACATTAGCACAGTAAGACAATGCTGGTTGTAACATCCCTCTGTTATCTTTATGGGTACGTTATCTTTATTATTAGTCTACGATGTATACTTTATACAATCCCAGTTCTATTGAACTGTAGGTAATTTCTGGGAAAGGGAAAGCCTTATGAGTGGAACTTCCACCTTGGCAGAGGGTGAGTTCCTTAAGTTGGAACAAAGTTAAAAGAGTAAAAATTGGGAATTTCATTTGAGGTCTGCTATGAGTAAATTAACTTGAGCTGATCACTTTTCTCCTTCAACTGTGAGTTAATCTTGGCAGACAGACAACAGATGGCAATACCAATGGAAACTTTGTTATTTTTGATTCTGAGGAATTGAGAGTTTATTGGATGAAAGAGATTATGCCTATATTAATATAATAGAAGACCAAGCGGCCCTGATGCTAGGTTATCATTTGTAATTATAATGGTGTTAAATAGTAATGCCTTTCATCTTGAATCCTGGAGAAAGCAGTATAATGCCCTGTAATTTGTTTGGTGCCTTTTAAAAAAACTATTTGTCATTCTAGTAATTGTTTGACACATTAAAATAATTTCCTATGTGTAAATTCCCCATTTTTTAGATATATTTCAGCATACCATGCCCTCCACCTGTTTGGTTCCTTTTTTTAAGGGTGTTTACAGCTAATGTCCTGGAACCTTTAAAGTGAAAGACTGTCATCTCTCTGATACTGAGCATGACTTTGGAAACAAAATGAGAACAAAATGGAGACTTTATATTATACTTTGTAGATAGGGAGAAGGAAGAGGACCAGAGCTCATCACTTGGGCCCTTCCTGGAATAGTGGAGCCTGAGCAGTATTTACAAAGGTGGCATGTCTCCTGCTAGTATACTACCCTTGAATGATCATTTTTCTTGGTTGATGAGTCTTACTGGTTCAAGAAGTGCTGCTTATCTTACAGGTTTGTTAGACTTGTTTAATGTCTGCTGGGAGTAGCAAACCCTGCTCCTCAAACATTTGTCCTGTACTATTTTTAGAAACCTGGGATCCTTGATAGTGGAGAGTGAGCCCTTTTGGAAGAAATAATTCCATCTTGCCTTTCAGCTATGGGAAAATCTTAGTTTGACCAGAAGGTCTAACTCAGTAATGATTGAGGCAAACTTGATATCTCCTTCCTCTGTCTTCCTGGAATAGAGGAGGCCCTAAGATGTTCTCCTTAGGAGAAGACTTTCAAAGTTATCACCTTGTGTGGTGGGTTCAAAGCATGGGAATTGGAGTAGACAGCCCTTGACTTGAATC
Organism: Solenodon paradoxus; assembly: GCA_004363575.1. Classification (NCBI taxonomy): domain Eukaryota; kingdom Metazoa; phylum Chordata; class Mammalia; order Eulipotyphla; family Solenodontidae; genus Solenodon; species Solenodon paradoxus. The sequence goes on along the minus strand of RJWH01004764.1, from coordinate 7,390 downwards.
CTGAACCTGTCCCTGTGATGTGGGACAGTTACTAAAATCCAAGTTTCCCATTTATGAAATGAGGATATAGCACTGTGGGTAGTTTAAGAATTAGATGAAGTTATGCAAAATGCTTAGCATAGTGCCTAGCATATAGTTAGTCTGTAAATGGTAACTCTTTAATATTTGAACAAATTCATTTATCAGGCGTTTATTTTTCAGGTAGTATTTGTTTTGCTGATGACGCTAACTACAAACCCCAGGATGAAGAATAAGAAGAGAATCTCAGATAAACCTTGTAGTTTGAGTTTTTATTTTTTTCTTGCTTGAATGCCACCTGTATGTTAGGAAAATTCCCCCAATTTGTTAAGCTGTTTTCAGTATGATGGGCCTCTCTGCCGTGGAGGAATACGTGACCTCAGCTTCCTATAACTTCAAGTCTTGTGTTTTAACATTTCTTTTGCTTCATTCAGACCTGTGCCTTTCTCATCTCTTATGTTCCATGGATATAGTTCTTTTCAGTTATTTTCTGCACCGGGTATACCCTCTTTTTCTCCAACACCTACCTTAATCCCATCTAACCTTGTTTTTTACCTTTACCGCAGTACTCTCCACACGCTCTCTCTGCCTGCCCTCAGATACCTGTAGTCATTCTTGCTGGTTATGTTGACTGTTTGGGAGCATGATTTCAAAGTTTTATTTTTCTTTTTATCTGTTTCATTTTTATCAGCTTTTGAATGTCAGAGAATTAATTCTTAGGGTCTAGGGTATAGGTATTAGGTTTATTTTGTATCCAGTTCAGGACTGTTTAATTTGAATAATACAGCAGTGGTTGCTGGAGAATAAATTAACTGAATGAGTACACACACACACACACACACACACACACACACACACCCCTATTTCAGAATGTATATATATGTTTAAGACCATTATTACAATGATATGAACTAATGAAATCATCTAAGTTTTTGATAAAGTTAAAAATAACAAAATTCAAAGTGAAGTGGGATACTTTCTAGAAAATCTTGTAAATCTATATTGATTGGATTCAATTAGAGTTACCTAACAGTACCAATCTAAAAAGTAGAGATATAAGGTATAAATATCTTGACTATATGAAGGAACTCTGAAACTATTAAAATGCTATTAATATGTGAATATGGTGAAGATTAAATTGTGTCAGAAAGTCAGATATTACTGAAATTTATGTATTAAGCAAGTCATGTATTAATTTTCAAGCACGATTGTGGTGGATGTTGATAGTGATTCTTAACTTATATTTGGGCTGGTGAGCATGGTTACCGGGGAAGATAGGAAGGGAATATATAATTTAAAAAAGTAGACTAATCCCAACTCTATCTAGGAAAGGAAGGAATCATAAAGAGAATGGGAGTAGTAGTGTATCCTCTAAATACTGTAGAATTAAGGAATTGAGATGTGGGGAATTCTGAGATGTATCACAGAGGATATGGTTTTAAAAATACTCATAAATATGGTACTAGCAGCTCAGTTATAAATTGAGTCTAGAGAGGTGATGCCTAAAATTCATCACTGTATATAGCTCTTAGAACACAGATAGATGCTTAATTCTCCCTGTTATTTCTGTTTTCAGAGAGAAGTGAAAAGAGGGAGCCACAGTAAATCTTTGCCTGTGAGCTCCATGACTTTTTTGAAAGGTCAGTTCTATATGGCTCTTTGACCAATGATGAAAATTCACTTGAAAAAAAGTAGTTTTAAATAATTTAAACTTTCCCAGAAGATGTATTCCTTTCTTTTTTAAAAATCATAGTTTTAGAATCTATCTAATGTGAAATGACTATTAAGTGACTATCTGCTATCTGGCAATTTTGTAGTCATTTAAGGTACTGTTATGCAAAATGTCTGAATGTATATATTCAGTTTCTGAATCTAGAGTTAGATCGTAAACTATGAACAAATAACTGTGAAGTAAAGAAAGATCATTTAGTCACTGGGTGATCTCAAAGATCTATTCTCAGACATGCTTTTTTTTTTAAAGGGAAGGTGCCGGCAGGAATGAAGATGAGTAGGCAGGCAGGCAGGAAGGGAGAGGAGGAAGAAGCACTTTATTTATTTATTTTTATTTAGTTGTTCACTTTGGTTGTTCTCTTCAGCCCAGTATGCGACCCCAGGTCCTTGGGCTATACGTGAACTGTTCCGGCAGACTTAACTACTAAGTCACAGCCCAGACATGATTTTTAAGTTGTTTAGTTTCTGTTGACATGGTTTGGGAGGAGAATGAGGTAGCATTAAGATGATGTGTTGGACTTCTCTAACTGGAGCTAAGAAAATAATTCCTGAGGTGGACTATTAACCTTAGCCTTATATATGAGCCATACTGGGAGGGGTCATTATTAGAGGTGGTGAAAGATATCATTCCTTTCTTTCTGTTCACCCTTTTTCCAGACTAGAAAAATTAGTGTTGATAATTAGATGTTAGAGGTAAAAGAAAACTAGGATGAATCTTGGGCTTCTGGCTTATATTGGGTGGATAATGGTATCAGTAAAAAAAAAACCAGTGACATGTCCTGGTGGCCTAGTATAAGACTATTGACATAGTTCCACATACATCCCAAGACCCAAGTTCTAGACCTAGGACTGGGGGCAGCAACCAAGATGAACAACTAAATGAAATAAATGTTTTTTTCCTATTTGCTTGCCTGCCTGCCTACTTGCCTCCATTCCTGCCTGCACTTTGCCTTTAAAAAACAAAACAAAACAGAACAAAAACCTAGTATGAAAGAAAGGGAATGACTTTATTTTGGTACTTTTGAGCATGAAGCAGCAATGAAAATTCAAGTGTGGGTATAGTTCAGGATACTGTTAGATAAGACTGACCTGAATTTTAGAGAAAATTATGGTGGGAGTTGTTTTATAGCCATATGTTATTAATGAACATTGAAGTGGAATGAAATCTCAGAAGGAGACTCTGGGAGAAGAGAAAAGTGGGCTCTGGGTAGATTCCTTGTGAGTATCAGTGTGGAATGGGCAGGCAGAAGAAGAAAAGCACATATGGAATAAAACTTGGACTCCTCACTCAGACCAGCAGATACAAGAGTTTATATCTCTCTTCAACAATCTCAACCAGTGTGCTGTTTGGCCTTATTGATCCTGCTATCCTTTGAGCATTTAACGTTGTTTCCTCTTTGGTATCTTAGGGTTGACTGGTTGCTTTGCTTGATTTCTTCCACTTGATCTTTTGATGGCTGGCTGCTTCTTGCCATTCATATTTTGCTTACCTCAGAGAGGCCTTCCTTAATCATCCAATATAAGGAATCCAATTCTATTTCATTTTGTCAGGTAACATGTGTCATCTGGTTTTCTTGCTTATGTTTACCCTACCCCCAGACCCCTCCGGGATTTACCTTCACGAATGCAGAGACCTTGACTGACTTGTTCATTGCTCTATCACCATGTCTAGTATAGCGCTGGGCACATCTGAGGAGCTCAGTCAAAGCTAGTTGAATGAATGAACAAGCACATGAAGGAGGTGGAAGGAATGATCAAAGATATAGATAGCAAATCTCATGTCTCAGGCGATTAAGATGGCGGCTAAGGTGCAGGCCACGTAAACCCTAAGGGCATGGGACCCAGGCCCTGGGTGTGGGGCATGGGGCATAACAGCAGCAGCAGCAACACAAAGTTATAGGTATAGAATCAGGAGAGGATGGGTGATCAAAATGAGTTCTAAGTAGATTTAAAAGGAGGGTCTGGATTCTTTGGGATGTTAGAAATTATGAAGGGTGGGAGGGCGCTCATTGGATTTGGAAATAATGGATATCGTTTATGAGTCTGAGCATTTTACACCGAACAGTAGAATCCAGGTGGCAGTGAAATGAATGAATAGGAAGTGATACGGATGCTGAGTCAGGGAGGAATTTGTTACTTTTTTTTTATGGTAGAAGAATCTTGAGTATGGTAAGCAAAGAAGAGGAGGTTGGAAATGTTATACAGGGATATTGTTGATGAAATAACACCATGGAAGTGACGGCAGGTCATGGGTGCAGTCATGAACTCAGGTGGAAGAGATAACCTTGCACAGGAGCAAAGGCATTTCATTGTCTTGGAAAACGGAGGAAAGACATTGGTGAGATTTGGCAACTTGAGGGAGTTCTTGCCTTGTGGCTTGTTTTTTTTGAATGTTACTGAATGGGAGTTGAATTGGGAATTTGAAGAGTGCAGGGAAGGATGTAGAAGAGTTCTTTGGGTTTATGGAGAGAAGGATTTATAACGGATAAATAGAAGAATGGCCAGCTCCTCTTGTGAGTTCATTGAGATGTTTCATCATGGGAGAGTTTGCCTGGCCCATTAGGGTTTATAAATTTTGAAAATATACTTCTTAGGATAGAATTTTTTCTGAAATACAGTAGATAGTTCCCGTCTTCTAGATTACACGCCACAGTGACAGCATAATACAGATGAACCTTTTTGGTGACCACCTTGCCCTGTATACTGGACTGATTCCTTCCCAATTCTGTCCATTAGCTTCCTTATGTGTAAAATGAGGACTAGATGTTGCTCTAGCCTGGAGGACTAGAAGTGCTTTTCAACTCTTAATACCTTATGGCTCTCTTATTTTTTTAAAATGCATTCTTGCTAGAATGTTGTTGCCTTGTTGTTTCTAAGCATTATGAGAGTGTTTGCTTGATATGAGTAAGATAGTTTGCTCCTGAATTAAATGGCCTCAGGTTGCTGTGCTTTTTGAATCTTACCTTTATGCTTTATAGTGTTTTCTGGTTCCTTTCTTAGGAGATTGTCAGCTGTCATTTCTTGCTGCTCATCCATGTCACTTCCTAAATGAGCACCTAATTTACTGCCTTTAACTGCTGTGGACTTGGAAATTAGATGACTAAACTTGTTAGGACTGTATATAACAATAAAGAGAATCTTAGTCAGAGTTTAAGGGTCTTGTCTGTGATTAAATACATAAACTGCTGTGCATGGACTTTATGTCTCTGTTGACACAAACCATTTTTTTATGCCTCTTGTTCTAGAAAGGTTGAATTCTGAAGAGATAACATACCATTTGATACTTCTTATTAATTAAATGTGTTTATAAGCATTTGTCTGAAAAGTTGATTATCAATGTTGTAGGGACACTGTCTCTTCTCTTGTGCTCAACCTACCTTCCTCATACACTTCTCCACACGTTCATTGTAAGGCAGTGTTTTAGGAACCATTATAATATTACTTTAATCATTCAATTTCTGTTTGCTCGGAACCACAGACACATTTGCAGGATCATAATCCACTATTCAGTGCTGTGTATACAGGTTCCCAGTAAGGACCCTGCTAGAGACTATTGAATGGTACTTGGTGTTGGGGGCTGGAAGACTTGAAACAATGAAATGAATGCTTGCTTCGTCTATAATCTTTAGTTGATATCGAAGAAAGCAATCAAGAAGTTTTAAGTATTTTTAAATAACAAATTAATCCATAGTGACAGTAGGATAGAAATAAAGCCAGAAAAAAGGAAATATTGCCTGCAAGTATATAGATTACCATTGCTAACGTTTTGGTGTGCCCCTTCCAGAATGCACTTTACATCATCATCTATAATCTGCTTTCTCGGCAGTTTATCATGACTATCTTCCTGTGTTAAATGTTTGCATAATCATAATAGTGTGGATTTATTGAGGTTTAGTCAATCTCCTTTAGACATTTAAGTTATTAATAGCAATATAAAACATCTGCAATGAGTATTTTTAAACCTTTGAATACTTGTTCTATCTTAGAATAACTGATTGTGAAGTGACTGAATCAGAAGATATGCATATTTTTAGCTTTTGATACATATTACAAAATAATCTCAGAAAGATCAAACCAATATACACTTCCACTAGAAATGTATAGTGTTAATGAGGTTGGACACGTTCTGTCTACCTTTTCTTTATTAATTGTGTTCTTCCATCTATCCATCCATCCATCTGTCCTTCCATCCATTCCACCTATCTTTCTCTTTGTTTATCTTTTATATTTCTTCTGTGGTGAGTTTGTTTATGTTTCTTTGTTCATATTCCGGTTAGGGCAGTCATCGTAATTATTTATAGAAGTTTTTTACATATTAAGATAGTCTGTATTTACATATTAAGATATACACATATGTGTATATATGTATATACACACACAAATACAGTCAGATTAAAATTTTTTTTGTCATTTACCTTCTGTTAATGGTGTACTTTTTGCAGATGTTTTTAAAAACAGTTACACTTTGTTAAATATTGCAGTCAAATATGTCTATCTTTTTCTTTATGATTTTTGTACTCATGCACAGGAAGGCCTGAGAAAATGATAGGGCTTAGATCACTGACAGCCTATGATTCTGAAGTTTATTTTTGGACAATAGGAAAGCTATTCAGAAGGAATAAGAAGGGGATATCATAATCAGATTTGTAGTTTAGATTTGTGGAGGATGACATCAGGGAGCTGAGACTAGAGCATTTAAGAGATATTGCCATGACCCAGGTTGAAGGTAATGAGGATCTGAGTGACAGAGTGTTAATATAAACAGAGGAATACAGATGAATATTTAGGAATCATATCATTAGGACTTGGTGTTTGACTGGAGATAGAGGTTGAAGAAGAGGTATGGAATCAGGAATTAATTCCAGGTTTTGAACTTGAGTGCCCAGATACGTGAGATAGAGGTGGCACTAACTGAACTGTACATTCAGGAGGAGAGGAAGCTTGAAAGAGGAAAGAGACAGGTTTAATGAGGGAACATAATAAGCTTGATATGATCAGTTGACTGTGTGTTTGGATTATCTGTTGCTGTTTAACAAACTCCTCTAAAATACAGTGGCATAAAACAAAACAGTTGGCTTACCCCTGTGGTTTCAGGCAATTTAACAGTCATTCTAAGGCAGCTAAGGTACAGGCCATGTAAGTCTTACAGACCTGGGTTTGATGCTTGGGGCCAGGGTAGAAAAACAAAACAGCCAAAGCTCATTATTTCTCATGAGTCTGGGGGACCTGCGGGCCTCAGCCGGACTTCTCCTGGGGCTTCTGTCATCTCATTTAGGGTCTGTGAAAACTGCCTTTTTTCCTACCACATTCTTCCTACCTACTCTATATACGTGAATTTAGAACATTCCAACACGGATCGACATTTTACATTTCTAATACCATGATTCGTACTTAACAGAAATTCTGTATTAGAGAAACATAGAAAACCCTTTTTTTGCTTTTTAATATTTATTGAGTTTCAGAAGTGGTGGTAAATTCATGAGTGGGAACACTAAGTCTAGACTATTTCTTTAAGAAGTTGACTAAGAAAAGGAGCCGATCATATGGTAAATAAAGATCAGGAGGTGCTTGAGCAAATTTATAGATGGGAATTGAGGAAAGCATCAGGAGACAGAGTGGGGAGGGGAGGGGAGTGAGGAAG